>CANYBF010580547.1:0-10784 GCA_948192965.1 Dalechampia spathulata | reverse complement strand
TTTTATTTTGAAAAATTAATGATTTGATAATTAATTATGTCAATAAAATATATGCATAGATTATTGATCTAATAAAAATGATTATTTATTATTGTTATGATTAATTAATTATAGGGATTCATAAGGAATTGAATTAGTTTTGTATGTTATGATTTTTTGGTAATTGAAAATTTGTATGTTTTCCCCATAAATATTGGTACTTTAAGTTGCCAATGCATTACTATCTAATTGCAGTAAACTTGTTGTGAAATTTTTTTTATCAATGGAGAATTACGATGAATCTATTCTGCTATTTCTATTGAAAAAATATTATGATGTTGCTACAGTAAATATTTTTTAGATTTTTTATTTATATTTTAGATTTTTTTTGATTTTTTATTGTTGTCATGTAGCATGCCAAGGAATATCAATATTGTGTCATGAAGTTGAGGCAAAATTGGACAAAGTGATTAACCTTTTAATGACTCTCACACTTCTATTAGGGAACTGAAGAAGATAATTGATGATAAGAAAATAATATGATGCTCCTTAAGAGTATTGAAGAGTGAAGGATAAAAATTGACTTCTTATTGTTCAAGGGATTGAACTTGAACGTCAATTATATGAACTTCATGCAATGATTAATAATCCTATGAAGAAGACTAGGAAAATAAAGTGATGTAATTGTCTTTTTATGCAATCTCAAACATAGCACAAAAGTCTTTGGAATATTTTAAAATTCTTATCGTGAAAATTTTGTTGAAATAATAAATTTGTTACGTGAGGTTATTAGGTGAGGTTGTTGAAAATTATTATATGGTGTGTTATATGAGGTTTGAAAATTATATTGAAAATTATTGTATGGTGTGTTAGGTGAGGTTTGAAAATTGTATTGAAAATGTATGGTGTGTTAGATGAATGTTATGTGTGTGATTTTTATAATGTGTGTTAGGTAAAATGTTAAGTGTGTTTGTGTGGTGTGTATTGATTTTGAGTTAGTATAAATACCTCATCCCATTGTGAGTTATAGCATCACAAAATAAGAAAGAAACATAAGAAGTAAAACTCTTAGAGTATTGAGTGTTGTTGTGAGAGTTTTGAAGTGAGAGCTTTTTAAGTTTGTTGTAAAAGTGATGAGTTTGTTGTAATAAGAATTTTATAATTCTTCTTACAAACTTATTTTAGTGTTAACAAATTTTACATCCTCCCCAAATAATCCAAGTAATCAAAAACACATTAATCTTAAAAAAACTATTGTTAATATAAAAACAATAGCACAGAAAATGTAAACAATAAATCATAGGAAATAAGAAAGAGTAAAAGATTGATTTGATTTTTAGTCTAAACAAAATGCTAATAAAAGCCTTTTAAATAACCTTAGGGTTTCCTTAACCCTGAGATAAGCATTCTTCTCTTTAATAGAACAACTACTTTTTCCAGATTCCTATTCACAACAACACCTTCATAATAATTTATTTAAAATATTTAATAATATATTATTATATATAATGGTGTTTTAGTTTTCTTCCTTACTGATAAAACTTGAAAATAACTAGACAAAGGAATGGAGGAAATATGCTTAGGCATTTATGCACATTTATAGAGGACGTTTAAACTATTCATTTGGCTTCCATGAAAACGGGTAGGTAAATGATATATATAAATTTTTATTAGATGTAAAATATATAATTATTAATTATTAGTATATGAATTTATATAAATCTAATTTCATATAAAGATTTTTCATTATTTTTATTTCTTTTAATTCTTTTATGGATTGATTTTATTTATAAATAAGTACCATTTATAAATAAAATTTCATGAATAATTTTAATATAAAATTTTATAATTTATTTATATCAAATATAATTATTTTAAAATTCATAAATTTGTATAGAATTTATTTCAACTAAGAAAAGAAAATGAAGAAGCAAATTAGCATATATATTATATTATATTATATTGATTTTTCTCTGTACACTTCGACGGCTTTTCATGTAAGCTTAATGACTTTATGATGTATTTATTTAATATTCTACAAGTATCTTTGGTGATTTTTCTATCAAGTACTACTGCATTATTTTCTCGAGAATTTCAAATGATGGTCTATTTCTTCGGGCGATTGACGTTTTTGGTGTAAAAAACTTTTCATATTCTAGATTTGGTGTGTCAGTAGAAAAAATTCTCACTTTGGTGTTTTTGTACAAAAGTCAATATACATATTTTAAGTATTTTGTTTTCTAGCCCAGTATTTAGAAAGTTTTAGTCTTTTCTCCATTTAATAATATTTCTTGTGTAAATGAGTTCAAAATAAATTCTTTCTTACAAAAAATTAAAAATCCAAAAATAAAGCAATATTTCTGGAATAGTTTTCTCATAATATTCAAATTAAAATTTATGAAAATAAGTTTTAATGGGTATTCATACCGAATCCTCATATTCTAGTAATCCATCTGGATTAACATCATTTATAAATGTTCAGAACGAAGTCAATCAACTCTTGGAAAAATTTCATTCGTTAGGATCTACAGGTGATTCACCAGAATAAAGAAATGCTTTGGCAGGTGAAATAGGAAAACTTGTGAATGAGAGGTTAGATGCTATTGAAAGAGAAAAATTTTTGAAAAATCCAAAAGGAACTTTAACTGAAAAAGAAATCTTGAAATTAAGAAAAAAAAGGTAGCTCCTTTCATTACAGATCCAAAAATCAAGGCAGCAAATATGGACAATAGCAATTTAGCTCAAGACCTTAGGAAATCTTTAGGATTGTTAGAAGAAGCCCCTTTGCATATAGATGATCGAACGTTCAATGAGCTTCTATCTACAAAGAAAGCTTTTTACAAGCCTAATTATCCCCATAGAACTAAGGAAGAATACATACGTCGAGATAACCCGCTTAAGCCTGTAATAAGCCCAGCAGCCTTTCTGAACCTTGATTGTGAAAAACATGCTTCTGAAAGAATTGATGAATGGATCACCATGATTAAATTCATAATTAAGTCAGGATCATATAACCCGGTAGGTGCATACGAATTATGTAAAGCAACCATGGTAGGAAATGCATAGAAGTGTTGGAATTCTTTAATAGCACACACCACCATTAGGGAAGAAATAGAAAAAGAGGTAATAACAGATGGAGTGTTAGCTATTATGGTAGATGCATTAAAAAGAGAATTTTGTGGTTTCTCTTTATCTACAGAATCTTTGGAGAAAGAAGGTTTATTAAAAGACGAACCAACCTAAAGGACAAAGAAAGAATAGAAGCCTTCAAGAAAAAACATGGAAGAGAACCTAAATGTCCTAAAGGAAAACCTCTGAGCAACTGTAATTATTGTTGGATATGTGGTGCAAAGAATCACAAAGCTGACACATGCCCACATAAAAATAAAAGGAAAGAGAATCTTCAAAGGATATTCTTTGAGGATGAGAGTCTTGTGTATGAACCAATAGACGAAGAAGATTTGTATGACTTAGACTCTGAGATAGATTCAATCTATAAGGTATTATCAGAATTTGAAACTGATAATGACGAACCTGATATATGGTAAAACCAAATCTTCATAATGAATACTGAAGAAAGTGCCATGAATGAAGAACTAATCCCGGTGGATAATGTTCTGGTACATGAAGAATCTTTTTAGTATGAAGATCTATCTAGAAATTGTTTAAAATGGAAATTGCCTAGGGTAGATATCAATGCTATTTATAGCAAGTCTAGATTCAATTTCAAATCTATAATAGACATCTCCCAAAGTGAGTCAACAGCTCAGGTTTCTAGCACAGAATTAGAAACATTGGATATTCCTCTCATCAATCTTGCAAAAATCAAAGAAATGACCAATAAGGCAAAAGGGGAATATAAGTTCATTCATATAGGATTAGTTCAAGTAGGTCAAGTTCCATTGTTCAATCTCCCAGCAGATAGTCCAGTAATAACAGCCATTCTAGATAAAAGATGGAAAACATTCAAAGATCAATTGATCTCAGGAGTACAGACCAATCTTGCAAATGGTCCTGTCTGGTTTCAAAGTCATCCAAACTATCTTATGGCCTTGAACGATAGAACATTGGGAAATTCTTTAGCTTTAAGAATAAAGTCAAGTGGGATGAATCGAATGAATTCCCAGGCCAAGTATTTAGCGTATCACACTAGGATTATTTTTCGTTGATCAATTCTACTAATCCTGGAGTGAAAAATATGACAAGAATAACAGAACTATTTGAGGAAGGTTCAGACAATTACAAACAGTTTCATAGGAAAGAAATCAATCCAGTCAAACTAAGTTGGCCTAAAAGTTGGGTATTAATTGAACCATCTGAAACATCTCAATCTATAGGATCTTCTTAAATTTCCTAAAAGGGTAAAAACATTATCCTTAGTTTAGAAGAGCCTATGAGAGGTTTTACCATCTCTAATCCTCAAATGAGAAGTCACATAACTAGAAGTCCTTCCTTTAGATCTGACTTTCACAGTTTGTCACATAACCAAACTCCAAGGAGGTCAATTGACATACCTCGGAGAATCTTTTCTCATTCTGAATCAATCGAAAGTCATGAAGAGCCTTTGATACAAAGGACTTGGCCCACTCTAGATAAAACTTTAAACATTCAAGAAGAGGATGGTCAATCATCAACTGCTTGAAAAATAATAGGATACAAAGACCTGAGTATTCCTATATTTGCCGACGATGATGAAAATCAAGAACACTTGAGAGCTATGAGACACATCCCTATCATTCCTGAAGTTGTACGAGAAATACAGAAGATTTCTCAACAACGTTCCATTCCTTTTAACGAGGTTTGGAAACTTGTCTCTGATAACCCAGTGGCATCACAAAAACTCTTTAGTCTAGAGGAAACAAACTTAAGTACATTTATTGAAGTGACATTCAAATTCCCTGGCTATTATGAGTACTCTATAGATGCGTTGATCAATACAGGAGCAACTATCAGTAGTGCCAGACCCAATGCACTACCTGATGACTGGTGGCAGCCATTGGTAGACCCTATGGTTCTCAAAATGGGAGGCGGTGAGGTAAATGTTGTTACCCATTATGCAACAAATGTTCCTATTATACTAGGAGATACTCAATTCACCATTCCTAAACTCCTAGCTTTCCCAGACTTAGATGCCAATCTTGTTTTAGAAAATGCCTTTTTAAAACAACATTGCCCCTTTGTTCAAAACAAAACTTCGGTCGTTCTTTCTACTGTTCAAATTCCAATCTTAGTTACTCCAAAACTTAAACTTAAGTTTGGCTTTTACCCTGTTAAAATCTCTGCCCACTATGGTTCCCTTCCTTGTGAACCCACTTTCAGAGTGCTAGCCCAGCATGGTGCCTCATGGATAGACAAATTATTTCACCCATAAAAAGGGCCCAATGATACCACTTGGTATGAAAATTTGTGTACTGAGACACAAGGTATAATAGAAAAACCTATTATACATAGCATACAGTTAACTAGAACAAAATGGGACAAGTTCTTAGTTAAGCTTGCTGATAACTTTGGTGAAGATCCATTAAAGTTATGGGTTTTAAATGGTATTAAGGCCAAATTAGAACTAAAAGATCCAAACACTATCATTAGAGCAAAGAATATCACCTATTCTGGAGAAATGATAGAAGAGTTTAATAAGCAAATTCCTGAATTGCTTGATAAAGGCTTGATTAGAGACAGTGTTAGCCCTCATTCTAGCCCAGCCTTTATGGTAATAAATCATGCAGAACAAGAAGAGGAAAAGCAAGAATGGTCATTGATTACCGCCAGGTAAACAATGCTACAAAACATGACGGATACAAAATTCCAACAGCAGGAGATGTAATAGACAGGTTAAGTCTCAAACAGCCTTCCATTTTTTCTAAATTTGACTTAAAAAGTGGTTATTGGCAGGTTAAGATAGAAGAAGACTCAATACCATTAACAGCTTTCAATGCTCCTCAAGGTATGTATGAATGGATGGTCATGTCATTCGGTTTGAAGAATGCTCCTGGCATTTTTTAAAGAAAAATGGATAATGCTTTCAAAGCATTAAAACAATTTTGTGTGGTTTACATAGATGATGTGCTAGTCTTTAGCAATAATGAATCAGAGCACATGAGTCATTTAGAACAAGTGACTGATATCTTCAAAAAGGAAGGTATGATTCTATCTGAAAGAAAAATAGAATGGTTCAAGGAATGAATAAAGTTCTTAGGAATAGAAATAGCTAAAGGGAAAGTATGGCTACAAGCCCATATCTCTAAAAAAAATAGCTATGTTTCCTGATGAATTGGAGGATAGGAAGCAAGTACAAAGATTTTATGGTCTTGCTAACTATGCTCGACAGTTTGTTAAAAATTTATCCAAATACTTAGGAAGAATTTCCAAAAAGACTTCTGATAAAAATCCTTGGTATTGGGATGAGAATGATACACAAGCTGTAAAGCAGGTAAAAGAAAAATGAGAAATTTGCCTTGTTTAAACTTACCGTCAGATACAGATGAATTGGTTTTAGAAACAGATGCTTCAGAAAATAGTTGGGGAGCAGTCCTCAAAATCAAAGGCCATAAGCCTGAGCCTATCTGTAAGTATTGGTTTGGAACGTTCAAAGGATCAAAGGTAAATTATCCGATTCATGAAAAAGAAACTCTGGCTGCAAAGAATGGTATGAAAGCTTTTTATATTTTCTTGGCACCTAAGAAATTTGTGCTTAGAACTGATTCTCAGTATGTCAAAAGATTTATGCATTTAAACTTCAAATAAACTGGGCAAACTCATTTGTTAAGATTACAAGAATGGTTTAGTTATTACAAGTTTGATATTGAATATATCCCATCAAATAAAAATGTAATAGCTGACTCTCTTTCTCGTGAACTTGCAGATATAACGGATGGATCCTGCTACCAAAAACAAGTTATGCTGGATCTGCAAGAAGCAGGGGCATATCCGAAAGGATTGTCCGAATAAGAGAAAGACAGTGGAGAGTGAAAGCTCGAGCCCCAAAATGGCTGGTAAGAAAGCAAAGATGGTTGCTTACAGTCTTTGCTGGTCTTGTAAGCAAAGAGGACATTGGTCAACCAAATGTCCAAAGAAGCCTACAACGACAGGTTCTAAGAAATTAGCAAAAGTGTTCAAAGCTTATGATCATTTCATAGAGGCTGAGGCTCGAAAAAGAAAAGAGTTATCCTTGGTCCAAAAGGATAAATTATCAAAGGGAAAGGAAGTTATCCTTGATGACGATGGTCATGAATTAGAAGGTGGAGGCCCCACTAAGCCAAAACCCAACGGTCCAATAAATGGCGAATCTGTAGAAGATACTTTCTTAGATGATGATCTTCTAGATGAGGAGAACCCTCACAATCATGAAGATGAAGTCATTGGCTTGCTTGGAGAACCAAGTGGAAAGTTTGACTACATAGTGAAGTTCAAAAAACCTTCATATACTAGTACACCCTTAGAAAAAGTAGAGCTTTCAGGATGGAAGGACAAGTTAGGTAGAGAATGGGATGAAGCCATTGAGATTAAGGCCAAAGCCTTAGAATCTGAATCCGAGAAGGATGATGCCAAATAAGCATGGGTGAAAAACAGCAAATGACTTTCAAAAGAAGGTTTTTGGTTATATGATCAAGCCCAGAGATACCTCTTCAAGGTAGAATTCTGGTTTGAATATGGAATTCCCTAGATGCACATTAATCATCTAAGAAACTCCATAGACAAGCTGGCTAATCATATAATGAAGCTTGAACAAAAGCTTGATCTTGTCATCAGAGGAGAAGAAGAATTGGTGAACAAGGTGGAAAAAAGAAGTCAGATGTTGAAAGTAATGGATCAATATGTTCCTATGGAGCTTCAAGAAAAAATACAGAAAGAAGTGGTTGATTCTGTTGACAGAATGTTTAAAGCAGCTACAGAACTGTACCCATACATTTATGTTTATCTAGATGGATGGGTAACTTTGAGAGTGGAAGAAGCCATGGCAGTAAAATGTCTACACCTGGTAGATATGGGATTAGTTGATGTTCTAGAGATTAATTTGAAACAGACAGAGCAACTTCCCAGCATAGTAAGAACTGCAATAAAGAAGATGAAAGCCAAGAAGGGGAATGCTACTTGCATAATAACCAGTACATTCATGGAGTACGAGGAAAATGAAACCCCTATATATCCATATCAGGTATGGGAAATTGAGGCACTTCTAGGAGGATCGCTGATAAAACCTTAATAGGTCAACATAGAACAAGTATGGAAGATTTACTAGGAAAATAAGTCATTCAACAAAGCAAAAGCCATTGAGTTATTCAAAGAAAAGATCACAGCTCTGTCACGGGATTGGGATTTTTTAATCTTAGGAGATGAAAGGATCTTAGTCATATTACATCAAGATGAAGTTCCAATTCAGTAGTTGAAAATGTATAAATGGAGCGATGTGCAGTTTGAACAAGGAAGAAAGCATGCTATAGAACTGAGGTATCACTTCTCAGATTTTCACAATAACCTTAAATTTAAAAGCCAGACATTTGAGCTCTGAAAAAAGCTTTATCAAGAAAAAGAATGACAAATGGAGGAAGAACTTTTGAGAGGATTACGAAATGACTCCAGTGAAGAAGAAGATGACCCAGAAGAAGATCTGAATTGGATAGATATCCAAGGAGCTAATCAGGTGGCTTACTGAAAAGCCAATAGAGATAAGAAATCTTATCATTTCAATAATGTATGTTTTTCTGTAAAGCTGGATAAAATAGCCTATGGACACCAGCTGTAATTGTTATTTTGTGTGCATTATTAAGATTCCTGACTAAAGGAATCTGGTCCTAGTGTCATTCACGAGTCTGAAAAAGACATCCTAGAACCCAGCTGGCTTGTCTTTTTATGATGAATGATGTCCTTTAGCTTTTGTAAAAGATAAAGAGGAATCTCCTTTTTATCTTATCGGTTAATCATTCTACTTTTAAGCTGGAAAACGGCACTAGAGGCACCAGTACTTGCATTATAAATACCTCTTCAGTTTATGAAGAAGAGGAGGGAAAATAAAGACAAACGTTTTCTATCAAACTCTCTTAAGCTCTCTAAATGCCTTCTGTCATTATCGAAAAATTTACAACAAGTCTGTGTTTACTAGATCTTACAAACCTTAGAAAAGTGAGAGACCTAAGAATAGATCTAATTCAAGTAGGAAGATTTGTACATGATGAGCATTGGGAAAATCACAATCAATATTGTGATTGCAGAGAGTCACAGCTTACCTTAGAGCTAATCAACCGCATTATCCAGTTTCTTGATGAAATTCTCTCCCATGCACCTCAATAGATTTCTTCAGAATGGTCTGAATTAGGAGGAGTGCTAGTAAGACCTCAAAGAGGAGGCAACCAAAGCACAGAAGATCCTTCAACTCATCGCCAGTGACGGGTAGGAAGAAATAGATTGCGGAAGCAAAGTGGACCTAGTCGATTTGAGGTATAGGTTCTTTTCTACTCGTTATATCTATTTACAAACTTTGTATTGTGTAGACTTCTTATGATAAAAGAAGTAAGGGATTGAAAGAAATCTATTATGTTGTGATAATAGAAGTGTTATGTGTGTTCTTAGTTTTGTTTAATGTCTAAAAGTTATCCTCATCCTGACTGTTTTCATTTAGATCACGGTACTGATAAAGTTCCTGTAATTGGATTATTAAATTCCGTTATTGACAATATTAATTTAGTAAAATTAGACTTGGAAAATTTAAATCAAAAAATATATTTGTTTGTTAAGCAACTAAAAGAAGTGTCTTTAAACTAAAAAGAATTTGAAAAATATTTTATTGAAAATATAGCACCTCTAGGATTCGTAGCAAGTAATAGGTATTTTAATGAATATAAAAACTTAGAAGAAGTAAGAAAAACTAGGCATTAGACTTAATCAAGTAAGATCCCTGAGTAGTTCTTAATTTTCCGCCTTAAAGTATTAAGTAAGAACAGACTCCTAAAGAATGGTATCAGAGCCTAGTTTAAAGTTTTAAATAAGACTAATTAAGTTAAAAAATTAAGTTGTGTGGCTTTTATGCAAAAATTAGAAGTAGAGGGTAGAAATTAAAAATAAAAAAGTATATTTTGTTTTATTAGGCTTTTGGTCAAAGTGGTCCATAGTAGAAACATCCTAAATTAGGAATTATTTCTAGAAGCACACTAATACAAGAATAAAAAGTTTTTTCTACATTTAATATAGAAATCACCCTTATTTCTTCCTACTCTTTTCCTCATATATATTAATCAAAAGAATTTGTTTTGAAGCTGGTATGTGTTTTTTCCTATTACATTTCATTTTGTGATATCATATTATGTTTTATGATGTTTGAAAAGTATTATCAATACCTTGCTGTAGGTAAGTTCAGTATATTATTTGTTCTCTAGTTTGTAATTATTTATAACTTGCTATAAGATGTACTAGTGATTATATCAAAGATGCAGTCATTCATTATCCTAACAAGATAGGTACTATACAAAAGGAAACATAGTTTTGTACTAAGGAGGTTTGTTATGCAAATGGTGAAAAATCACAAAACAATGAAGAAAATGGGATAGAAAATAAGAAAAAGAAGAGTACAACAATGAACACTGTGTTATAATCTAGAGATTTGATGAAGATAGGATAAATTAACTATCTTAGATGATTTAACTTACACATTCTCTTATTCTTGTAGCATCTCATACATCAATATTCATAAATTGTACAAGCTTATAGAACAAACCATACACCCAGTAAAAAATAAAAGCATCAACATGTCAAGCATAGAACAATAGCTTTGGAAACATGTTAGGCTAATGGAATCATATAATCTCACATTG
>CANYBF010580410.1:0-18806 GCA_948192965.1 Dalechampia spathulata | reverse complement strand
AACACACTCATGATCATATCAGGGCATTTCAATAGTAGCATTTTAATCAGTATGCAGCAATGCAATGCAAATGCTCCTGACATTCACTCTCACTCCTCTTTTACTCATTCACTCTTGTTTTCCTGTAATGTGCACATTCCTGTCGCACACACTGGATCCCGTACCGGTACCAATCTCCCATCTCAGGAGATTCCATATATATTCATATCCGTAGAGTGCCCTGCACTCAATCCTACCGTATGTCTCGAGACTCATCTCCCATCTCAGGAGGATATTATCTAACAATTCCCGTAGGAATCCATACAATATCGATCCAGTGTGCCCAGAGCTGAGCTCTGCCCTCATTTTTCATTTTCTTTTCTCTCATTTTCCATTCCTCTTTCCTTTCCATGCATGTTTGCATTACCAATCATTCATTTCATGCATGAAAGCTTGTACAATTCATACAATTCCTCAGATATCAATAAGCTTGGACCGTTTGACATAGAATCATGCAATTTAAGCATCAATCCAAGCATCAAAACAACAATCATTCATGTAGCACGTCAAAACGATACCTACCAATCAAATAAAGCTGCCTAAACACCGTAGGCAATAACAATAAGCCCAAACATGGCACAAAACGCAAGCCTAGACTCATTTCAAGTCCACCGGCAATAAGAAATAGCCGAAAATGGCTAAAGACACAAAGCTAGCACAAACCTTGTAATCCAAGTAACTTCTAATTGAAGCCTGTGATCCTGTCTCTATTCGTAATCAACTTCTATCTCGCGTTCTCAGACGCTAGCGACCTTTAGAATCGATAAGCAGAAGATTTGGTAAGGGTTTAGGGCATTTTGAGCTTAAGAAAAAGGGATTGGAACTAAGGAAAACCATCAGTTTTCCTACCTTAAAAGTCAAATTAAGTGTCGCGTATGGCCGTACGGACATTGGTACGCCCGTACCGACGCTAAAACCCTGACAAACCCAAAAACCTGCGAGTAGTCGTACGGCCGTACCACCTCTTGGTACGCCCGTACGGGTACTGTTTATCTGACAAACCTAAATTTTCCTGCGAGCAAATCTGATTCCTGCGAGTTGCGGTACGGCCGTACGCCCATGTGGTACGCCCGTACGCACTCGAGGCCCTCAATACCCTGTTTCTGCTCGCCTCGTACGACCGTACTGCCAACCCGTACGCCCGTACCACTTCCCAAAAATGCATAACATGCCTATTGGCATGCCTAACTCATCTGTAACGCTCCCCAAACCTCTTAGCTAACCTGATAACACTTCTAACACATCCTAGATCACATACACAAGCCGTCCCTCATCCAACCAAGAAGACACGCTTCCCAATAAGGCGACGACACACAAGCAATCCTATCGATACATACATACACATACAATGCAGCATATATATACATACAAGCACCTCATCCTCATTATACATCCATTCGTAGCACATATACACATAACCTACATTATGCAATACGAGCATTCCTTAACAAAGGCGTACACATTCACATATACGCATGCACATATATCCTTAGACACAACGTATATACGTATAACTCCTAGGGTCTCTAATGTGGGTGTAACACAAATATAAATACTACTCATTCTATTTCTATTTATTAAAAATGACTAATTTTATTTATATTTATTAATTATTAAATTTTATTCAAAGATAAATACTACTAACTTATCATTAATTACTTTTTAAAACTTATAAAAAATAAATATAAAAAATAATCTACAAAAATAAATAATAAAATAAATTTTGTTTAATATAAATTATTGCACAAAATAAATTTATTAATTAGTATAATATCTAAATGAAATATTTATTTATCTCTTATAAAATATAATTGATTAATTAATAATAAAAATAATTATATTAATAATTATATAAATTAAAAAGTATAACTATATATTTTTATGTAATAAGATTTTTTTTAAAGAAATTATAATAAACCTTCTAAAGTGGTCATAAAAATTCATATATGTATACGTATATATTCAATTTAAAAATTATAATTTTATTATAATTTTTTTGATGATACATTCATTGAAATTTAGTGCTAAAATTGTATATAATAAAAAAGAATAAATAAAAACATTAAAAATGAAATAAATAATTTTATAATTAAAATAAATTTTAAATTGCTAAGAAAGGTTAATTGATTTTAGATAATCGATTTTAAAAGTTATAATTTTTTAATTTCTTCTTTATTTTAATCATAAGTGTCTTAATAATTAACAATAAGAAAATAAATAAGGAAAAAATGAAGAATTATATCATCATTAAATCTATTTATTAATTTTAGTAGAAAAATTACAAAAAAAATAAATACAAAATAAAGGAGTAAATTTTAAATAAATAAAGTCTAAAATTTTTAAAAATATTTTATAATAACGTCTTTAGTGGAAAGCATTTTATATTCTTAAATTATGCTATTTAGGTTAACAAATTAAACTACACGACACTTGATTTAGTAAAATTTTTATTAATTTTGTGGATAAAATGCAAAGTTAGAGAATGATATGAAGATGCTAAATTAGAAGCTACTTCATCACATCATCACCCACGTCAGCAGTGTTTTATTCTATGAAAGGAACCAAAACAGCAGGAAATCCCTATCTCTAAGTTCATTTGCCGGCATTTAATTCCACTAGTCCAATTCACACATTGCTGCTTTATGACTCAGAATTCTCTGGGGAGTTTCCATTATCAATTGGAAACCTCGTCTCCCTGAATATTCTAAACATATCTGAATGTGGATTCTTTGGTCATCTTCCTGCTTCACTTGGAAATGCCGTCGAGTTGCAAGCATTGGAGCTTAGATACAACAATTTTGAGGTTACCAATACTTCATCATTATCATGGATTGGTAAGCTATCTAAACTTCAGCTGTTCTGCCTTTCTGGAATTAGCTATAACATTGTTTTCTCTTCTTTCTTAACCAACCTAACCCAACTCGCCATCCTCAGCCTTGAATTCTGTCAGATAAATTCTCAAGTCCCATATTGGCTTACCGATATGACCCAACCAGAACAACTCAGCCAGCCATTAAATCAATTGCGGGGTCCAATTCCAAATTCAATTTTCCAACTTACCAATCTTACTTTTCTTCTTTAGATGGTAATAACCTGAGTGGGACCATTGAGTTGGCAACATTTCTTAGTAAATTCAAAAGACTGAAGCATTTGAATTTTCCAGGAAACAAGTTATCGTTGCATGCTAATGTTGATTCCAATGCCACAATTGGGAGGTTTGTAGGCTTGAGCTTTGGTTCATGCAATTGAGCCATTTTCCTCGCTTTCTACGTCACCAAGATGAGCTCCAATGGTTGGACCTGACCAACAATAATATACGTGGCCAAATCCCTCAATGGTTATTGAACTCGACTATTGTTTTAACAATTGTTGATCTTTCTGGCAATTATCTTACAGGTTTTTAACATGACCCAAAGTTCTTTTGAATTCTAATCAATTTCAAGGGGCATTGGAGAATCGTTCCACTAATTTTGATTTTCCAAAATACAAATCATTGACATCTCTTACAATAATTTCTCCAGTAAGTTGCTTGCAAGATATTTTGTTGGTTGGAAAGCAATGAAAATGACTGAAATAGATCAATTGGAATATATGTGCCTATTTCTTTGTTACACTGGACTTTAACAGCATTGGATTCCTACTCAATGATACCAACAAATATGGGTATACATATAGCATACAGTGGGTATATATATAACATATAGTGGGCATACAAAAGGCATACTTATAAAAAACATAATACTAACCTTAAGTTTGGTGTTTTTTAGGATCTTCTGATAACTTTTTCTTCCTTAGAACTTCATAATTACTTTCAATATCCTTTTGTTGCTTCTTTAATCCATGATGATAAAACAAAATAGATAATCTATTACAATGAGCCTCCTGTCAAAGCTATGGATCAGTATCTCCTTACCTTCAATGAAGTACTCAGCAAAAGAAAGAGCAAACACGCCATAATAATTAAAATAGAAAAATTGAAATGATAAGTCTATATATTCAATAAATAAATAAAAACAATTTAAACCACTTGCTTCTCAAATTGACTAGGAAGAGGTTCAACAATATGCACATCATATTCATTAGTTAGGTGCTTATTAGAACAAATGTCATCTCCAACCAATAAATTATTTTGCTTTGTATAAAATCCAACTGCTATGAGAAAATATGAAAGCAAAACACAACATGCATGTACAACTGCTCACAGTAGCATCATGCATCATACTCTTTATGGAGTTATATATACTTGTGTGCCTTGAACAAAGGTAAAGTTTATCTAAGATCCAATGAAAACTTTTCCTAATGTGTATGGGAAACAACACATGATAAAATTTATGCCATGATCTACCATAAATCATCATAAAACCCTCAAATATATGGTATGATGACACCATCAGCAGAAATATAATTATATACATAATCTCAAGGCAGAAAAAATAGTTTTATTGCTTTAAAAGCATTATCCATTTTACATTGAAAAATGTTAGGGCATTCTTTAATCTAAATGATATAACCAATCATTCATACATTCCTTAGAAGCATTGAATGTTATCAATGGTATTGAGTCTTCTTCCATCTTAGCTTACCAATAACCACTGTTCAAATCAAATTCAGAAAAAATAGAACGTTATTTAAGACTTAACCTATTTATGATATCTCCTATTGTAGGAATCTTATGGTCATCATCTTTTTTGGATTGTTTACATGATAATAATTTATAACCATTCATGCTTTTCCTCGCACCTTACACCTTTTTCAAGCAACTCATGAATCTATTTGTCAAATTCCTCTATCATCTCTTCAAAATAGATTATATTTTTAATTTTGATAATAATGTCAAGGTTTTTCAATTCTAATTTGGCTTGGATGTCATTTAAAACCCAAAAATTTAATGGATCATCATTAAAGTTATTAGCAAGTTTAATTATGAACTTATCTTATTTAGCTATTGTTAATTGTATACTTTTTTTATAATAGGCTTTTCTATCGTACCTTGTGTTCCAAGACATAATTCTTCATACCAATTAGTATCATTTTAAATTATGTTTTTATTAAAATAAGTGATCTATCCTAGTTTCACCACATTGTGCCCATGCTCTAAATATTGGTTCATAAGGAATGGATTCACACAACTCAAACACCTTAACTGGATAACAACCAAACTTAAGTTTAAGTTTAGGTTTTACAAGAGTTGCTGATTTTTACACTTGCAAAATAAACAAAGATTTTATTTTGTATAAAAGGATAATTTTCTCTTTGCCTTTTTAATAGAACATTCCTAGGATGATATCTACATCTAATTTAAGAAAATCAGAATTTTTATCAATGGCGAATTTGATGCCACTTATTATTACTAGTACCTTTCTTAAATAACATATAATCATATTTTTCTCTCTATGGGTAACCACATTTGTCTCTCTTCCTGCCATTATTAGTACTATAGGTTCTATTAATCAATTATACCATTTATTAGGTAATGCATTTAGTCATGCACTAGTGATTATTTCTCCTCTGTCAATTAATGCATTTAAATAATTATCATAAGAACCTAGAAATTTGAATGTTGCTTTAATTTAGGTGCTAAGGTTTGTTTCTTCCAAGCTAAAAATATTTTGAGACGCCATTAGAATATATGAAACTTGATCAAACAAATTATCCATAGTTATGAACTTGTTTGCAAGACTATCAACAAAACAATCTTTTCTTTCTCAAATAATAAAATAAAAATCAATATGCTATAAAAGAAGAAAACATAAAAGGATAAAATAATTACACATATCATGATAAACATATTTGTAAATTCAATCTTAATAATATGAATGTAGGCTCTGAATTTTATAGCACTTAACATGAGTCGGGTCATGAAAATATCATGAAAATAAACGAGAACTCCTAAAATCACTCTAGCAAGTCATTTATGCTTGGTTTACTTATTGATTCACTTTCAATCATCCATAATGATAATGAAAATAAAATCAAATGACATGATTAAAGATTCAAATGAAAATCAAGCAAAAATCAAATGAAAATCAATTTTTAAGCAAAAATCGATCATAGACACAAATTAAAAGATTTTGAGATTGTTAGATATCACTCAAAAATAAATTCAACTAATCGAGTATCAAAATCGTCAAATTAAATCCCATTTCCCTCAATGTAGAAATATAATAATTTTGCAATAGTGGAAGAAGGCATGGACTTGTATAATGTAGAAATATAAGGCCCTCTCTTATGCCCATAAGCCTTGGTCATACGACTTGTATTATGGCTTTGACTCCAAAATGTGGTAAAAACATCATTTTAGCTTCCTTTTTACTTTTTTCATGTTTTTACCTGTAAAATACAAAAATATAACCAAGTCAAATATTCTAGCTACTTTCCTAATCTAAAATGAACCATTTTATACATGAAAAGCATACGTTTTAGGGCTCGATCATCAACATTTGAATTTGGTCTAATCATGTCAAGTGACAATAATCACAATTAAAATGACATTTAATAAGCAAATTAAATTGATTTTAGGCAAAAATCAATAAGATTATATCATGAAACTTAAAATTAGTAGATTCCAACATCATTATAAATCCATTAAAGATGAGTAAACAACCAAATTCCAACTCAATCATATCAATTACAACCAAATCAAATTCAAAGTGGCATTTAACTTGAAAAATAACTTTGAAGCCAAGATTAATTAAATTGTAACAATGTTTGATGAATTCAGATCATTATAAAATTGCAAATGCTACTGATGACTTTAATTAGAATAAAAAAAAAGTGAAGATGCATTAAAAATCATAAATTTGTGAAATTTTGGGCATGATGTGTGCAACACATGGCCCAAAAATCAACTATATGCGCAACATATAGACTGTTATGCATCACATATAGTATTCTAGAAAAAATGAGATGAGATTTTTAAGCAAAAAATCATGAATGATGTTCAAAAATAAGAAGATATAGGATTACGAAAGATCATTTAAGGGCATGGATCAACCTAAATGCTACTATTGTATTCCTAAATCTAACCAAATTATGCAAAAATCACAAAACCCAAACACATAAGCATGAAATCAGAAGAAAAGAGAAGATAAAATGACATTCCTGCAACTCACTAAGGATAATCAAACCTTAATCTTCCTAATCCCAAGTTAAGCAAAGGATTTAGTGAATAAATTTGTCTCTAATCACCTAATTAAAATTAATTATGTGAGTAATTAGTGAGTAATTAACTTGACAGAGTTTAGCCTAAATTCTCAATTTTTAGACCTCTTTTTCATTAATACATGAGTCATATTTAAGAGAAGGGTTGTGGTTTGCCAAAAACAGAGTGGCAATGTGGGATTTTCAAAATCTCACAATGATGTATGTAGTAGATATGCATTTATCATACATGGGTCATATTTATAGAGAAGGGTTGGGGTATGCATGTAGGCAAGAATGTATATGATGGTATTATTAAAAAGATTAATAATTCAATTAATTGCCAATATTTAATGTAACTTGAGAACATGTAGCCGGTGTATAGTCATATCCATTGCAAATTTATAGATTGGATTTATATATTGTAAGAGTTGCATTATATTATAGTTAAGATATTCATTTCATTCACAATATAGCTTTATATAATGCTCTTTTATATAATAAATTTAAATTTCATTTGGATAATTACGTTTGCTTAAAATTTACAAATAATTTCCATGAATTCATGTATTTTTTTCCAAAGAAAAAAAAAGTAACAACAACACAAGTTGAATACTGAAAAGCAAAAAATAAAAAATAACAAAAAAAAAAAAGGCAATTCACTTTCAAGTTTGGGTCCTTCTGCCCCTGGCCAATCCTGGCCAATCTTGCATGGTTAATCCTGAAAGTCTTCGAAAACCATTCATATTTCTTAGAGATGAGAAATTGAAATATGTCAGGCTAGCATCTTGTTAATGTCCATGTTAACAATAAATCATTTTATTTTACATCAAAATGATCACTAAACTTTATCACTTGTTCAAAAAAATCACTTACCTTACATATCACCATTTGTTCCTTCTAAATTTGTTATATTTGGTATCACCAATGAGTGCCCTTTGAACTCTATGGAATGTTATCGGTGACTTGGTTTCCTTGCCAACATGGTAGAATATAAAATGATAAAATGTGAGATACATTTCACTTGGCACAATATAAAAACTTCATATAATACATCAATTCCTTAATAAACTCATAATGTAATTAATCCATTACCTCAATATTAATAGAGTTCTTGATTTGTAAAATTAATTTAGCATCATCCAAACAAGGTTGTCTAGCTCTATCAATTGGAAGATCTTCGGTAAGATGATCATCTTTTACAATAATCCACAAATAGAGTTTAATGTTTTAAGTAAATTTAACTTGTATTTTGTAATTTTTGACTAAGCTAAGATTATTTCAGCTTTTGCCAATGGTTCAACCTAAACAAGAAAAAAGGAACTTCCAAATAGCAAGAACAACAAAATGAAAGGGTAGATTTTCCAGGTTTCACATTAAAATTTTAAAAAATAATCAAAACATGTATTAAACTGTCTTTTATGAAGATGATTTACTTGATCTAAATTTTGAGTATTTTTGTCAAAAAAAACTAGAGTTTTAATGAAAAATTGTAAGATATTTAAAATGTTTAGAATTTTTAACCTCTTTTACGTATATAGCACTGATGTATTTATAAAAACAAATATTAAAAATGATACATCAACTTGTCACATTATATCAATTTTGATGAGCTGATAGATTGGATAGAATGGCAAAAGATTTTTAAATATGATTATAACATCAAACTAATAATCTAGAATAAGATAAGTTTTTAAAGGTTTGCATTTTCATAGGAATAATGATATGTAATGAAAATCATTATGTGATGGTTAGAGGTTGGAAAATAACATCTCTAGTGCATTAGAAAGACTTTCACTTGCAATTCTTCTCAACATAAAATGCTTCAATTATCTGCATGATTACATATATGAATTTACTTTTTCATTATATTTGCATATCTAATGTGAGTGTGGAATACGCAAATCTGACGCATGAAAGCTATTTTACAGTTAGGCATCGAATGAAATATGTCATATGACAGCTAAAAGATTTTCATAGCTAGACTAAAATCAAAAATAAAGTTAAGCAAAAAATTTAAAATTGCTAATCTCTAATTACAAATCTTAGTTCTCAAACTTTTATATAACTTATACACAAACCAAAATTTTGTTCATGCAAAAATTTACCCAAGACTAAATGGTAGATTTTTTTTTTGTGAGATTTATTAAATTTAACGTATAAAACGTAGTTCAATTTGACTTTTTTTTGTTAAAAAGAACCAAACTATATTTTATTATTTTTACTATTTTAATCTGACCTTATCTTTCCCTGTGGCAAGAACTCTTTTTGCAAACAAAGCCTGAAGAATATGTAGCAGCAGTGCAGTTCAGAAAAATCTGATTCAATGAGAATAGAAGCGCAACAAATTGGACTGCAATAGGAAAGGAGTGATAAAGCCATATACAGTAGAGCTGTTATAACTCAAGGCTTGGAATATTCGAAGCATTTGAAATATTCTCTATCTTATATTACTTTTCTTAAACGCATTAAATGGTGTCCGGTGAGCATCGAATACTTTTCATAATTGCATTAAATTGTGTCAATTAACTATTGAATTAACGTAGCGATAAGTAAGACTTATTCTTCAGTAGAATGTAAATTATGATTGAAGTTTTTAAACTCAAAAAATATTGCAAGTTTATTCTAACATATAATGTTTTCTTGTCTATATAAGGAATTTAAATAGCTCATTCCCTTTTCGTCAACTACCTTTTAAACAAGCAAATATGCTTTCAACTACAACCTCTCTGTTTTTCTTTTGTTTCGTCAGCTTTCTTATCCCACTGCCCCTCTCGCATGCATTGAATCTCACTTCTTCTCATGCTACTTTGTAGCATGATGACCATTTTCCTACCCAAAACTGATGATTGTTGTGTCAGCTGGACCGCCTACTCTGACATGGAGAATGAGGCACCGCAAGATTTTTTTTTTTTTGGATAATTCAGGTGTCGGTGCTTGCGTTCCCCTAATCCTCGGTGCTTGCGTTCCCCTAATCCTGGACCTATGACCCAACCCCCAAGGACCATAGGTGGGTAAATCCGGGTCTGATCTCAGTCAACAAGTGCGAGTATTGGCTCCCGGCGCAAAGTCCAGCAGGGCTTACAAAACTTGTTGCTCCTCCCTTCCCTCTAGGGACTTACAAACCAAGTTGCTCCCCCCACCACTTGAACCCGCAACCTAGTACCATCCGTTCCAAGCCTTACCGCTAAGCTACCCTGTGGGGGTGAGGCACCGCAAGATTTGAAATTAAAGGATGGGGAATTTTTTTTTATTAAAAAAAGAAAGAAAATTAGAAATTATTAGAATGGGTATATAGTTTATATACGTATTCTCTGTCTATAAATAGGCAGACGAGTTTAAGGTAGAAACCATTCAAAAATCCAAAATCCCACAAATCACCAAACATATAAGAGAAAAAAAAGGAGAGGAAAGAAAAAATATTTTGAGGATATTTTTGTAACTCTTATTATTTATTTCTTTTAATAAAATTCTTCGATCCTTTATCCATGATTTTGACCCTAATTTGTTTGGGGTTTTTCTACATAAATCTGTGTGTTATATTAATCGAGCATCAAAACGTCATGTTTTATGCCTACAAACTACCCATTATAGCATAGTTTAGTTGTTAGAATAGTTGACTTGTGTACATTTTGTATTTTGCAGGTCAAAACGGTGAGTTTTGGGAAAACATGCTTAAATGAGAGCTTTTAAAGCTTATTTGAATTTTGGAGTTTCGAGACACCGCTTGCGGGCATAAGACTGGCCGAAATGACCTGACAAAGCTGCATTTTGGAGAGCTAGAAGAGGAAGAAGTTGAGACGAATACAAACTCCTGCAAGCTGAATGTTAATAAGGCTTGCGAGCATAAGAGACACCAAAACGACATCACTTGGCTAGTTTTGAAGAGTTAAGTGTGGACGAGTTTTACTTAGACTTAAATTCCTATAGCTAGACAGGAAAGTGATTAGGAAGGATTCAAACTCTTTTATCTGAAGATTAGAATTAATAATTATTTATTTTTATTAGTTTAATTATTTTATTTTTCTTCTATAAATAAGAAGGTGTTCCTATGCAGAAGAGGTTCTGAATATTAGTTCCAGTATTTTTAGTTCGGTTTCATTTTCATTGTTTTATTTTACTTTTAATTAATTCAAGTTTTTATTTTATTTTCATTGATGTTTAGTTTTATTTTACCAATAATGCAAGGCTAGGTTACTTGTTTTTCCCAATTGAAACACAAGGGATGTTGGGTCACAACTATTAACTAGAGTCGGGTCTTCCTAATTCCTAATGCAATTTTAGTATGACTTGTGAGAATCTTATTCCACTATATCTATCCCGGGATTAGGGGCATTTCATAAAGCTTGTTTTATGGCGTCTTACAAATAAAGAAAGATTTGGGCATACAAGGCTGGCTCGGTAAATTATAACCAGCTTAGTGCCATTATTACCATTGGATTATTAATGAATCAATGATCATATTCGGTTAATGAATACTTGAGGCTTCCGGTAGGGAGAATTACTCATCATTGAATTTCCTTTATTTTATTTTACTTATTTCTTCGTAGCTTAATTACTTTCTGATTCACTTCATTTATTTTAAACATAAAGAATTAAGGAAGTTGAAACCATCTTTGTGGGATTCGACCCTTAATTCGATGACTACGTGTGGGTAGTAAAGAATTAATTTGACGGAAGTGATAACTGATCAAATTTTGGTACCGTTGTCGGGGATGGTAACTAACATTTTCTTAATTCTTTATTTATGATTTGATCTTCTGCAAGAAATCTTAGCTTTAATAAAGAAATCAAAAAAATTACAAAAAGATTGAGAAAAGAGGCAAAACTCAGAAAATCTACCTCAGTCTTGGAGAGTTCTTGCGCCCATAAGGAAACAGCCTGTGATAATTCTGATAACGAGAGCTGTAACGAAGCTGTTATGGTCGTAAACAACAAACAGACTCATAGAAAAATGGCCACAACGCCAATAGACTAGTCCCCACTTTGTATCACTTATGATGACATAACAGGACCCCTTGAACTTAAATCTGGACTCATGCAGCTACTACCACTTTCAGGGGCCTGGAGAATGAAGACCCATATAAGCACCTGAAAGAATTTCATAGTATTTATATAGGGATGAAGCCGTAAGGTGTAACCCTTGAACACATTAAACTTAGAGCTTTTCCATTTCCTCTTACAGATGCTACCAAAGATTGGCTCTACTACTACGTGCCCTCAGGGACTGTCACAACATACAACGAGATGGCTAGATTATTCCTGGATAAATTTTTCCCAGCCAAAAGAGCCGGCCAGATCAAGCGAGACATGTTCCAATCGATAGAAAGATATGGAGTATCTTCATGACTATTGGAAACATTTCAAAAGAATGTGCGTGTCATGCCCACAACATGGGATCACAGAGTAGAACCTGATACAATATTTTTATTAGGGATTATTACCAATAGAAAGGAAGATGATGGATGCTATGAGTGGTGGAACTATTGTGAACAAAACACCTTAAGAAGCTCATAATTTAATTGACATAATGGTTGTTAATGCCTAGTCTTTTTGCACCTAAAGAGAGCAACCTAGGAGAGTTAATGAGGTAAATGTTTCAAGCCTTGAAAATCAAATGAAATAGCTTATATCTATTATGCAGGAACTCGTAACAAATATGGAACCAGTGAGAGATTATGGAATCTGCACTCAAACAGATCATGCGACTGACCAATGCCCCTCGATTCAAGAGGAGATCGAGGAACAAGCAAATGCTATTAGAGGATTTTTCTAGGACCACCCCAGAGAAAATTTGACCCATTTTCTAAGACATGCAACCCAGGTTAGCGAGACCATCCCAACCTGCATTATAGCAACCAACAGTCAAGTTTCTAGTAAAAATTGAACCAACAAAAAACTTCAAGTATGTCTCTAGAAGATGTTGTGAAAATTTTGGTAACTAATGCTCATACTTTTTAATAGAATGTTTAGCAATTCTAGTAAACTGTGATTCAAAATCAGTAGAATATAGAGACCAGGATGAAAAATATAGAGAATCAAATGTCTCAGATGGCTACAATTTTAAGCAAAATTGAGTTGCAAGGAAAACTTTCATCATAGGCAGAAGTTAACCTAAGAGAAATTGTCGGTGCTATGACATTGAGGAGTGGTCGAACCCTTCCTAAAATAGCTAAAAAAAGCCAAAATCCCATGAGGAGAAGGAGATAAAATTGAAAGTAGCAAGGAGAGAAAGCCAAAGACCATAAGAAAGTAATCCAACCTGTGATAAATCATTGTCCATTTCTTGAGCGATTGGAAAAGACCAAACAAGAAAGGGAGAAGAACGAGATTTTAGAAACCTTCCATAAGGTACAGGTCAATATTCCATTGCTTGAGGCCATAAGACAAGTACCGAGGTATGCCAAGTTTCTCAAAGACTTGTGCATGAATCAAAGAAAATTAATTAGCTTCCAATAGGTGAATATGAGTGAAACTATTTTAGAAGTAATTTAGAGGAAAGTACCACCAAAATGCAAGGATAAAGGAGTTTTTACAATCCCTATTATGATCGATGATATGGGTATAAGACACGCCATGTATGATTTAGGAGCATCAATTAACATTATACTCGCAAGTGTGTATGAATCTTTGAATATAGGTCCATTGAAGGAAATAGGTGTTGTGATTCAATTAGCGGACAAATCAATCATATATCTAATCAAAGTTTTGGAGGATGTGCTTATGAACGTTAACAAATTAATTTTTCTTGTAGATTTTTATGTTTTGTAGATAAATAGCAAAACTTTCCCAAAGTCATTTGATCTTTTGTTAGGAAGACCCTTCCTGATAATTGCTCGAACAAAGATTGATGTCCATGAAAGGACATTGACCATGGAATTTAATAGAGAGGTGATAAAGTTCAACATGTATGATGCCATGAAGTACCCTCCTGAAGTCTTCAACATTTATACTGTTGGCATAATCGAGCCATGTGTGCAGTAAGTATTTGAATTATATGGAGAAGACAAACTTAGAATAGCACTTAACAATGCCAAAAATCATAAGGAGATGTTATTATTGAAAGATGAAGTGACGCAGGTCATTGACGAGTTGAATGGAGAGCCTAAGTTGAACAAAATTTTGATTTGATTAATCCTTATACTAAATTGAATCGTTCAACCTTGCAGGCACTCGAATTGGAGCTTAAGCCACTACCAAGCCATTTGAAGTATGCCTTCCTTAGGAAAGGAGAGATACTGCCCGTGATCATCTCCAATAAATTGAGTGAAGAAGAAGAGAACACCTTGGTTGGAGTACTTAAAAAATTCAAGGAAGCAATTGGCTAGATTATAGCCGACATTAAGGGCATAAGCCCATCCTCGTGCATGCATAGCATTTTGCTAGAGCCTAATAAAAAGTCAGTTAGAGATGCCCTACGTAGAATAAACCCAGCCATGATGGATGTAGTAAAGAAGGAGATCCTAAGGTTACAAGATACAGGCATGATATACCCAATTTCTAAACGCCAATGGGTCAATCCAGTGTATGTTATGCCCAAAAAGACATGAATAATGGTAGTTCGCAATGAGGAAATAGAAATGGTTCCCACTCGTGTCCAAAATGGGTAGAGGGTTTGTATTGATTATAGGAAACTAAATTCAGCAACTCGTAAAGATCATTTTCTCCTACCTTTTATTGACCAAATGTTGGAGTGTTTGGCAGGTCAGACTCACTATTGTTGCCTTGATGGTTATATGGGTTTTTACCAAATATCCGTTGCTCCAGAAGACCAAGAAAAGATGACCTTCATGTGTCCATTTGAAACCTTTACATTCAACAGGATGTCATTCAGGCTATGTAACGCGCCCGAAACATTCCAATGTTGCATGATGATCATTTTTTCAGATTTTATGGAAAACATTATTGAGGTATTCATGGATAATTTTACTATTTATGGTAATTTCTTTAATGAATGTTTGGATAATTTAGCTAGAGTTTTACAGCGTTGCATTGAGAAGAATATAGTTCTTAATTATGAGAAATGTCATTTTATGGTTGAGTAAGGTTTAATATTGGGCCATGTGGTTTCAAAAAGAGGCATTGAAGTTGATCGAGCAAAAATTGATATAATTAAATCTTTGTCTTACCCCACCACTGTATGGGAGATTCGTTCTTTTCTTGGCCATATAGGTTTTACAGGAGATTCATGAAGGATTTCTTCAAAGTAGTGCAACCTTGTGTACATTATTGTAAAAGGATGCCAAATTTAGTTTTGATGAATCATGCAAGAAGGCTTTTGACCAATTGAAGGTGGCACTCATTTCAGCACCCATTATGCAGCCATCCAATTGGAGTTTACCATTCAAGATTATGTGCGATGCAAGTAATTTTATGGTTGGGCCTATGCTTAGGCAACGAAACGAGAGGGATCCTTATGTGATCAGCTATGCCTCCAGGATGCTAGATGATGCTCAACTTAATTATTCCACGATAAAAAAAGAACTTTATGCTATAGTGTTTGCATTAGAGAAATTTTGGTCATATTTATTAGGAACTAAAGTACTAATTTTTCTGATCATGCAGCTTTGAAATATTTGCTGAAAAAAAAGGAGGTCAAACCATGTTTAATCCGATGGATCCTTCTACTTCAGGAATTTGACTTGGAGTTGCGAGATAAGAAATGATGTAAGAATTTGGTCACAGATAACATGAGTAGATGATACGGATCAACCCCTTCTTCTTATGCCAAGGATCTTACCATTTCCAAAGGAACTAGAGTCCAACTACATTGCATTGCTAGAATCAATGTTGTATATTTGAAAGAGGTTGACTTCATTGCTTCTCTCATGGTACAATCCTCTTCTTACGAAGCCCCTTTCTCCTCGGTCCATAAAGATAAAATGTAGGATTGATGCCAACAGTTCATCACGGAAGAAAGGACTCATTGAGCCAGGATCGCTAACTAATACTAATCGAATACTAATAGAATAGAAGAATAGAAAAGAAATGCATTTTATGTATATTTTCCCCGGTTCCATAGCTACCGCATGCTTTATGCAATCGATCATATCATATAGATATCCCTTCAACACAATATAGGTCATCGAAAGGATCTTGGAGGCCTACCAAAGCATGAAAGCTAGGATCTTTCAGAAAAAGAAAAAGGATTCCTATTCGAAGAGTGCATAACCGCATGGATAAACTCATACTAATCTGTCAATTTGGGTTCCAATTCGAGATTTTCCTTAGAAGGTGTCGGGAAGGAATCCGAATGGAATAATATCCATTCATACAAATATAGAAGAAAATATTTTTTATGGTAAGAGACTACGAAATTACTGATTCATAATAAGATAAATATAAGATTAAGATAAATGCATTATTTTATGAATTCCATAGATTTATGGGATCTATTATTATTCTTGAATCATACAAAAGAGATAAAACTAACTGGGTATATTATGTGATTTTATCCAAGATAAAGTAATTTATTTATTAATTTATTTAATAATGTAAGATAAAGGATAATAATCATTGAGTTTTATGGTGATGAATTAAATAGACGTCATTATACTATTGCTATAGGATTACATACAACCACATTAATGGCTTGTTACACTCCTTTCTTCCATGTAATAGACTCTTTCATGCATCCATCATTCACGCTGACATCGACTCCTCTGGGATGGGCTCCACTGTGATTTGTGTTGTAGCCAATAGTGACAGCCAATTAGTTTAAAAGTCTTCCTGCTTTCAGGGATTTCTATACATAATTATCACTAATTGAATATTATACGATTCAGTTGGAAATTACTGAATCAAATTTTGATATAAGATATTAGATTTATTAATATAATATATATATTATTTTTCATTAAATATTAATTATGAATTGATTTTATATTAATTAATATATAATAATAATTATTAATTAATAATATATTTTTTATTAATCAAATTTTCAATCTAAATTAATAAAATATATTTTAAATGAAAAAAAAGGAAAAAATTGAAAACTGAAACAAAAAAATAAAAAATTAATTTTACTAACCAAATTCATTAACAATATATTTTTCATTTTTCTCTATTTTAAAATATAAATCATTTTTCTTTATAAAATTATAATTAATTTTAAAACTTCATGTATTATATTTTTATTAATTTTACTTCAATTAATGTTTTGAAAATATAATTTAATTAATATTAATTAAATTTGTATAGAAAATTTCAACAATAAAAACTATTTTTGTTTAATATATGTGAAAATAATTATAAGTGGAATTACTATTTCATGCCATGCCATAATTTCTCGGATAATTAATAAACCTTCTAAACCATTCCACACGGAAAGATCCCTATTCATACCAAGACCGGACTCTCATTTACAATTCCTGACACCAATATGAATGAAAGCTTCATTTTAATTAATATTTTATAAATTTTACAAAAATTCAATACATCAATATATCAATAAGGTTAAAGAAACCTTATGATATAATCAGTTCATTGTATTAATTTTATTTTACTTATTAATATCACATGATATTTTCGTGGTTTTATCTTTTACCGTTATTCATCGATAACTAAAAAATGATAAAATAGTTTTTATTTTCATAAAATATAATCATAATAAAATAAATTATTAAAAATATGAAAATTTTTAAAATATCATCTAATAATTTAAATCATTAAATCGAATAATTCATTTCATAACCATTATTGAGTAAAGACTAAACTTCATAAAAACATAACTTATATAAATTATAATAAAATAAAATAAAAATGATTAAAAAAGCCTAAGGTTTAGCAACTGTTTCAACTTTATCAAAACATTTCATTTATTTGAATAAAATATCTTAGTTTTTATTTTTTGTTTCTTATGGTCTTCTATCAAATCTTAATAAAATATTGCTAATTTTCAAAATTAAATATATATAAGTTAATAGAAATCAAATAAAAAATGGATAAAATTAGGATAGTATTAATATAAAATTAACAAAATTTAAGAAACCTGTTAAAGTTGATGTGTTTTTAGTCATTTAATAAAAGAAATGGGTTTGGAAGTTGAAAGGTCTTAAGTTATGGAATCTTAGCTTGACCTTTTTTTTTTTTTGTAATCTAGGTGTCGGTGCTTACGCTCCCTTAATCCTGGAGCTATGACCCAACCCCCAAGGACCATAGGTGGGTAAATCCGGGTCTGATCTCAATCAACAAGTGCGAGTATTGGCTCCCGGCGCAAAGTCTAGCAGGGCTTACAAACCTTGTTGCTCCTCCCTTCCCCCTAGGGACTTACAAACCAAGTTGCTCCCCCCACCACTCGAACCCGCAACCTAGTACCATCCGTTCCAAGCCCTTACCGCTGAGCTACCCCATGGGGGTAGCTTGACCTCATTTTCTTTTCGATTTGGACTTCTCTATGGAAATTTAATACAAAACTAAGCTTCCTTTAGAGAGGAATAAGGACTTACATTAGTATATAAATTAATGATTTAAATCAAAAAGCATAATAATATTAATATTATTATTGATTCATTTTAAAATATAATATTATTTGTATAGCACGATGTCTATAAAGAGAAGGAAACCGATCTCATTCTTCATCCATTAAACATCTTTGAGCAACGGTCAAGCAAGCAAATATGATT
>CANYBF010580270.1:0-16734 GCA_948192965.1 Dalechampia spathulata | reverse complement strand
GGAATGATGGAAGCAATCAAAATCCAACAAAATTCCAATTAATTAACCTAAGTCTATTGATTTAGTGCCAATTAATTAGTCCTAAGTGTTTAGGATTAAAGGAATTAAGGTTTTGGATTGTCAATTTGCATTTGACGGCCGTCAGATGCTAATCGGGATTAGGGTTTTCGTAATTGAAGTTGCCACCCCTTTTGCCAAATGGCAAAACTAGGGTTTAATGTGTCTGCCCTAAAGAACATATGCGAACGAGTATGTTTTCCTAAGTCATATTCAATCGAGTATGTTCAAACCATAGAACATAGTCGATCGACTATGAAGATACCCTCAGCCTCTAAAACATATCCTAAGGCCAAAAAACATATGCACACGCACCAAAAGCATATGCACACGTCCAAAGGGTACCCTAGAATGGCCGAAGTTGACCCAGAATGGCCTAGAAAGCCCTAAATCAACTTGGATTGGCCTGAAGCTAACCCAAACTGACTCAGAAGCATTCCTAAATCGATCTGGATCAAGCCGGTCCAAAATGAGGGTGCGACAATAGCTCTATATGATTTCTTTCTTTTCCCACCTTATATCCTCTATATAACATGTCATGAATATGAATATGTATGTAAATGATTTATAATGTGATATGTATGCATTATTCTTAATGTTGTGATGAATATGAAAATTAATAGGGTATAACATCAATCTTTCATCATAAATCATTATTCATAATCTACAATCATTGATATTTCATGAATAAAGAAAATAGATATCATATAGCATCTTTGTACTTATGGCAATTCACTTTCTGACCTCATTTAATAGATTGGAATATCATAAAATATAACCTATATACTCTAGCATTCATTTTAAATATAATAACTACTATTCAAAAGCATGACATATGTATCATCATGGAATAATATCCTTTATGCCATAAATTTTCAATAATGCATAAACCATCATTATAAGAGAACATTTGTAATTCATTTCCTATGTAGACTCATCATAAGGTATTCTAATTATGGTAAATAAATAAATAAATAACTATAGTGTACTTATGTACACCATTCCACTATTGATCGAGTTATCGCTTGTGTAAATCTTAGATAGCACAAACCTGTTTAGATGATTAGTAGTCACTATCAATGTTCCTCCATTGAGTATGTGACAATTTTCATTATTCATTTAATTAGTAAAGCCATTTATAGTTTGCACAAAGTTTCTCACCATAAGGAATTCATACATATTCATTTCATATAGTTATACTTCAATTTCTAGTCATATCCATTTCATGTCGTAGCATTACATTCATCATGAATATTTAATCATCATTGAATCATATTTAAACAAGTCATAAGTAATTACCCTTATTTATATCATTTCACACCCATTCATTCAATTATGGATGCATATACAAGTCATACAAGTAACTCATCTATCCTTAATATCCTAGTCATTTCTGCATTCATGAAGTATACTTAAATACCATTAAAATCTATTTGATAACATAATAGGACATTAACCTTATTCATGTCATAACACCTCTATATATTCAAGTACATGCACATATTTAAGTCATATATAGGCAATCTAGCATGTAAGCCATGTATCTTGATCAATTCAACATGTAATGAACATTAATCAATCATGATTCAAACATAAAACATTAAGGTCAATTTATATCTCTAAGTGTATATACATGTTTATAACAATGAATAATGAGGTTTAGATATAAATAACTTTAAGTTTGGAAGCTTGGAACATGCATTCATTAAGTTTGCAAACATACAAGGCATGTTACTATTCATTTGGTATGTTATACTATTCATTTGGCCATTTTCTTTCATGAAATCTTCATGTTTTCACCTTACTTGTTCATGCCTTTATATGACCTTATCAGATAAGTTATGAACTATGAAAGACACTCACATTTATGCTATCATCTAATGCATGAATCAAATTATTAATCCATGTAAACAAGGTATCAAAACATAGACATTTAAGGTATGCAACTTAAACTTGTGAAAACCAGAAAATGCAACTATCATTTTTGCGCGTACTTGGACTAAATGAATTTTTTAGCTATTCTCTTGGCCTTTAATATAAAAAAGCTATATACTATTAGAAACTACATTCATCAAGCATTCATTCAAGCTATAGCATGTAAATTATCTCATCCTTTAAGGCCTCCACAAGTATAAAGGCTACATGCCTTATATATCCTATCGAAATGCACTATTTTGTTACCATTCATGTACCTTTGCACATGACGTCCCATTTTCATATATTATAATGACCTTGAACATAGGCATGACCTATACCATTGAAACCTAGACTTAATAAGCTTTAATTGGAGCTATTATTTGCAATTTTTGGAAATTATTAGGGTTTTCAGAAAGCAAATTGCCATAAGCCATCAAGTTCTGCCAAAACAATCCAGTTTTGCACACATTTGCATTCCTTTATCCATTTAGCATCTAAACCACCTTAAAATCATGAAACTCAAAATTTAGACATGCATATACATGTTACACACATACTTAAGTCCAAATGGTGAGTAACCAAACATTTAAACATACTCTAACGCAATGTATACATATGCTCATCAAGTAAGCACCAAGGCTACCTACTTTTCACCTGTTTAGCATTTGATAACATAATTTCATTTTTCATGCAACCAAACTTCTTTTTCTTCATTCTAACACCATATTCTATCATATTTTCACATAATTATATAACTTACACATTTATGCCCTTTAAAGTAAAAAGAAACTAAAAAGCATTTTTAGACAGCAAGCAAGCACTCTAACATAACTTCATCTTTTTCTACTTTTCATACATATATTCATGATATTTACCATATTTTATCACCACCCACATCTCATACACACTTTAAACAGTAGCTATATAATCATTTACAAGCTAAATAGGTTAGGGTTTACATGAAATACATAAATAACATCAAACTAATCATATATTCGGTTATAATAAATAATTCTCATCCATAAAGAACTAAAAATATTTTCATTCAAATCAATTCCTTAACTTGGCCAAAATTTTCCCCTTGTTAAAACAACAAGAAAACAAAGCAAAAAGGAAGCAAGAAAGAACTCATAACATAAAAACAAGCATGCATACACAAGAAAACCCAATTCTCCATAAAAATTGACCTTATAATTGTAGTTTTATCTCCTTAAAGAATGTAAAGGGGAAAAAAGAGGAGAAAGAACATACAAAAATGGACCTCTTTCCTACTTTAATTCCATATTTGTTTTAATTAAAGTAAATGTCAAACAAGGGATCAATCATATGTTGACACTTATCAACATATGATACGCTTGCTTATCAAACTTGAATTCTTCTTCTTTTAATTAATTATTATTACATCATTTTTGCATCATGTTCACATAAGTATCATACATGTCATACATTACATGAATGTGCATACATACCATACATAAAAATGTTTTCCAAAATTAACCTTTTCTTTTCATGAAATGGCATTATGTCCTTAATTACTACTTAACTTATAATAAACTATAACTTCATTTAAACTTTCATTTACATATTTTAACATATACTTTCTCATATAATAACATGTCTAACATGCCAAAGCATCATATATCACATATAAATTCCACATCCATAATGCATCTTATGCACATTTTCATCACTTTAACCATCTTCTCACTTTCTTTTCATTTCTTTCTCTGTAAACTCCATGTCATATGGAATTGCTTCACCTCTATATCATTTCATAATATTTTCCTCATCTCAATCATCCATGAATCACTCCTTTTGCATTCTCATGGTATAAACATGTCATATATGTTTTTCTTATGCTTATAACTTTTCTATATATACTCTCTTTCCCTTTATCATCTTTAAACTAAAGAAATAATGTATGTATATACATAATAACTCACAGTAGCACCTTAAGAACATTTAATTCACTAATAGTCACCCTTAAGTCCATTTCCATTTTATTACCATCTAACATGCATAAATCATATTCTTACCTTACCTTTATACATACTTTTACAACTTTAAACATTTTCTATACTTCATGTATTCTCTTACCATGAAATACATATATACTTTGACATTTAACATAATTAATTTATGCTTGCACATCATTATAACATGATCATAAAATACATAAGCATGCATGAATTTAAGGTGCATACGAGGGTGTGGCATGACATGTTTCTATATATGAAAGAGAAAGTTAGCATTGATGCATATGTATGCATATGTGATTACATATGATGCGGCATGTAGGATGTATGCATGACCTATGCTAGGAAACGTTTGACATTATGATTACAAAAGAAATTTGGTTAATAATAACTGTATGAGTATACATGTATGCATTTTTGATAGAAAATATGGAAAGGTTAGTGAACACATAGCACATAATAATTCTCCTTACCACCTTTATTCCACCACAAAGATTGGTTGGTCAAAAAATCTCTTAGATGGGATATTAACCTAGAGTCATACTGGGAACTAGAGGCATGAAATTCTCAACATGTGAGGCAAGAAAAAATTGATTATTGCCTGATTATATGAGGGATTATAGTAAAAGTCTAAAAACCATTTCGGCATAATCATATTATTATGATAAGAGAATGCTAATAGAATAAGCATGAGGTTATGTAACCATCACAAAATCATGATAGGATTATGAGTCTTAGCAAAGCAATGTGAGGTAAAAATAGGTCAGATTTAGGCAAATCCACTAATATGATATGGCATAGATCCATATAGCATGCAAGCAAGGGACCTAGTTTTGGAATGTTTCTATGGTTAGTTACATGGGCTTTAGTCCGGTTGAAATGATATAAGGTCTCTCGTTATATTATCCATAACCTATCCAACTTAATGGAATCATCATATAGGATTATACCTAGCACTTATTCATTCTAGGAATCATTGACAGTCCTCAGTGAGAGTGGTGAAGGCAAACTTGCTTTCCCAAGGATTCAAATGGACTCAAATGTACTCACTCACCCATAATCACTAGTTTGACTCAAGGATAAAGGTGGTGTGTAAATGCAAAATGTGTATGTGATATGCAATACAATCAACCTAATTAGAATGGAAAAATTGATATGAAACTTTAAGATTTTAATGCCATCAACCATAGGTCCTTAGTGGAGTTGCCACTATAGGTGAGGTTTTCATCATAACCTAGAGTGAGGCTTGTGACATATGACATGGGGGACCGCTTGGAGTCAAAGTGTAGTCTTCTTGAGAGGTTGCCTCAAGGAATGACATAAACTCAATGAAGGTTTCCAGATGGAGTAGCCACTAGATGGTTCTGAATTTGGTTCAATTGGCCCATAACATGAGTGCTAAGTCAAACCTTTTAAAGATGGATTCAGGTGATGAAGATCTATTTTCTCAGAGTTTCAAGTTCAATTTTACCATTTTAGTTAAGTTAATTATCCTAAGTAGGCAAGCATTCATAAACATGAAATAATCACACAACACCATGTAGCATGATAACAATCATAGTAGATAATAACATGGCAAATATGATATGACAACCATAGTTGATGGAACATGGCATATGCATGGCATGTAAGATGAAAACATAATATAGGCATGATATATGAAAATGATGGCATGGGCGTGACATATGAAAAATGATATGGCATTGGCATGACATGTAAAATGACATGGAATAGGCATGATATATGAAGAATGACATGTCATAGGCATGACATGTGAGGGATGACATGGCATAGGCATGACACGTAAAGGATAACATGACATAAGCATGACATATGAAAGATTACATGGCATACGCATGACATGTGAAGGATGACATGGCATACGCATGACATGTGAAAGATGACATGATATAGTATTCATCATATAGCAATGATAAAATAAGCATAGTAATAGAATAAGCCATAGTAGCATAAAAAATAAAAATGGCCCGGAAAAAGGGATTAAGAGAGATAGAGGGATACATGATGAATAAAGCTAAATCATACATATAAAAAGGAGAATCTAATAAAATAGAGGCCTACTATATTACAAAGAATCTTTGATGATACAATAATCTAAGACGTTAAGCAACATTTCCTCCATTTAGGAGAACAACCTCGGGCGGCATGAGCCAAAAATGCAGGAATGGGAAATACAAACAAGCAAATAATGTTAGGTAATAAAATAAGATGTTGGACATGATTGAAAAATCCAATGCCATGTAAAAGTATGAATCAATGGTTAAAGCTTATTCAATATGATAACAATACTTATGAAATGTAATAATAAACACGAGTCAGATCATTAAAATCATCAAAAATAATAAATTTTAGGCAAAATCGATTAAGAACATATTGGAAGATTCTAAGTTAACATATGTGGTATCATATATGGTATCACTTAGAAATAAGTTAATATCCAATTAAGCTCAATCATGTCAAGTGACAAGTGAAACTCAATTAAATGATAGTTAATTGATAAATTCAAGCAAATTAAGTGATTTAATAGCAAAATTGTTAGCGTGTAAATAAATTTAAGTTAACATGCATAGTAAATCAATAAGTTTTAAATTTATGATCCTTATTATGTAATCATACCACCATAAGAGTACGGGTTGTAACTATAGTATAAGGGCATCATTCACAAGGACCAAAGGTAGTTAATTATTAGTCATTAATTTCATCAATTATTTAGGCAACATAAATAATCAAATTTAACTTATAGTTTATTTAATTACTAAAATTTTCAACCAACTATCATAGTATACATATTGTACAACTTAATCATAGGTATGGATAATGATGAATAAAGATAAAACTTTCTATTATTAAACTAGTCACCAACTTCAAAGCAATGCCTAATGTAAAGTTCTTCCTTTTAAAAGAGCATTTAGCTACCAAAGCTAAGCTAACACCCTACTTTCATGACTGCTAGGTAAGCTTTGGTGATTAAATTCAAATACCAAACATTATACTTCCAAATTTTAATTAACTTTTATGTCTAGGCAGTTAACAAATTAGTATTCTTAAGTTCATTCAATTAAGCTAACCCTTCTTTCAAAGCGATTATCATAACTATTTAAATGCTTGCATGTCAAAAGGGCTTATTCTAACAATTAAACATTATGGCATGAATCATAGTGTAAGAACATAAAGAAATAAATAATTTACTAATAGAAAGGAAATAATTCTGTTTAACACATCATGCAATCCCTACTAACTACTGTCAAACCATAATTCAGAATTGAATAAATTAAGAAAACATCAAGAATAAAGAAATTACAACCATTATAGTTTAAACTAAAATAAAAATATATGGAAATAAGAAGTAGCTCTAATAATTATGCTATATGATTCTGGCTTCAGCCTCTTCTAACTTCCCCAATCCAATTGCATTCTTAATGTTTTAACTAAGAGCTATAATAGGAAAAAGGATCCAAAAGAGAAGAATAGAAAATAAAATCAACACACAAAATCTATTTCATTTCCTCTAAATTTTCTAAAATCCTAAATTTAGTGTTCTTCTAAAATAATTCATCCCCTTTTGTTATGTTCTCTTTTGCCTATATTCCCCTCTAAAAACCATCCAAAAGATGGTTAAACACCTAATGCGCCATGAACCTATAATTAATTGATCAAACGACTACCAAAAGCAAGGAAAATTATGACCTAAAGGGAGATCACAAGTCATGTTAAGCAAGATACAACTCGTGGGTGACTCGATGAATGCAAAGGATAAATTTTCTAGGTAGCATGCAAGGAACATGACTCATGTTCTCTCTCATATAAGTCGTGTAAGGCTCAAATACATGCAATCTAATATCATACATGATAAGAATGACTCGTGTTCCCTTGAACATGAGTCATGGGACCGAATACATGAAAAATTCCTATTCTACCATAATAAACATGAGTCACCATACCTAAAACATTACTTGTAAGACCTAAATCTAATGATTTAATCTAGGAAATGAGTGTTTGCTCCTATAAAACATGTATCATAAAGCCTAATATGAATAAATTATAAGCTAATGATGAATGACATACAAGATTCTATGTCAAAACTAAAACAACATATATAATATGCAAGATACATGAAGAAAATGCATAATCTTATGCTAATAATGCAATAATATGCATGTAATGCATATGAAGGTAAATAATGCATGATTTACTATATGATATACTTAATTTTACAAATAAATGCATGAAAAAATAGCTTAAAAAGTCATTTAAGATATAAGAAGAGAAGTGATAATGATAATTATCAAACCACCCCAAACTTAAAACTTTTGCTTGTTCTCAAGTAAAGAAAAATACAAAGCCATAAATCGTATAGTAAACCAAAAATCATCATCATTCAACTCAAACAAAAGTAAAATGTAAGATATGCATTGATATGAAGAATAAACTAAATGTACTCAATTTGAATTCAATATCTAAACATTTCATAACCCATCTTATTATAAATGCTAAAATCATTTTAGGAACATGTATGTAAAAGGTATGAGATATTGGGATGCATTCAAGTGACAAGGTAGAAATGAAAACAAAACTCAATGAAATCATCAAAATTATTGCAATATCATAAATAGATCAAGACATATTAAAATATTTACTTTTATAATTGATTGCATCCTAGAATGAGCTACTAATTGTGACCTTTAGCATAAAATTAAACACTATCAATGTTGACCCCTGATTAATCAATTGATAATTAAGGTACTCAAGTTTATTACTCATATTTTTGACTTGTTTGACCTAGAGACATTCATGCCCCTATCTACTAAGCATCAAAATCATAGAAGTAAAATGTGAATAACAACAATACTTGTATTCATTAGTGTTTCTAACTTAGAAAATCATAGGGGACACATGTCATTTCCTACCTACTAAACAATAAACATAAGAGTAGGTCTAGAATTTATAATAGCTTATTCGTACATTTTTGACTTTTAGCTTAAACTACATATTAACTATAATAAGCTAAATCATTCATTAGAACTTAACTGATTCATTTAAGCCTAGGTTAAACTCAAATTTTTCTAAATAAATAATCATACATATAAATATTAATTAGAATGATTGATAATAGGATATAAAATGAGAAAGAATTAAAACAACTAAAGCAAATAATTAGAAACCTTCAATATCAAGTTATATCAAACACTAACTCATTCAATTTGAAAAGTGATAATCACAAGATGCACTTAAAGTTAAAGTAAGTGTTGCAAATAAAAATAAATAATTTTAGCTAAAAATGCATATTAAATAAAAATGAACATATAAAACCAAAAATCAAAGTAAAATGCATGAAATGCAAAATGAAATAGACATAAATATGCCACTCTAAACTTAAAATTAGACATTATCCCTAATATCATAGAATTAATTAACAAGCAAAGAATAACATACACATAAACACATAGAAATAGAAACAATACAGAATATAAAGGAAAAATGCATAAATAAAAGAAGAGTGAAGAAATACCTCAAAAGATCATGACTCAAATGGCGACGGAGGATGGTTATAACCCTGAATTTAGAAGTAGCTAAAGTAAATCTCTTCAAAATGATCCATTTGATTATAGATTGCCTAAATCGATTATATGTTTGATTGAGCAATCTTGTGAAGATCAATCAAGGTTTGAGTATTAGAATTAACAGTGGTAGTAAGGTTCTAGAGTTGGGAAAGAATGCCATTAAGGGCTCAGACTACGGTGATGACTGTTCATGAGGAACATTAGTAATGGCTAAGGAAAGCTAAATAAACGTAGAAGTAGAGGGATGAGGAGGCATATTATTAGGTCTAATCTTGCTTTGAATAATATTGCCTTGAGTAAAGAAAAACCTACCTAAATCCTTACATCATTTTATCAACCTCTTATTGGTTAAAGAAGTGAGATTAAGCTTATCTTTACCCCAGGTGACAGAATATTTTAACTTTCTTAGTCTTAAGTACCCCAAAATGCCTACCTAGTATTTTTATCAAACTACAATAATAGATTGACGTGTTCTTAGTGGATTCTCCTAGTCAAATAAAATCCTTGACCATCCATGGAGTAACATTAAATTTGATTCCAGCAAATAAATAATGAACAAGAAATAAATCATAATTATTTATCTTGGATCCCTCTTTCCTAGGTAAAATGATGTTAAAAAATACTATCATCATATATCAAATAATAGGGGATCTAATTTGACTTACTTTAGAACTATTGGAGCCATGTTGTAAGTGGCCTTATGATACATGCTCACCAAAAACATAATTGTAATTAAAATAAGTGGGAGTATCATTAATTCCATCATTAAGCATTCTGAATATTTCCATAAGTTCATCTAAACTTAATTTGAAAGTTTTTCCCCTTAAACTAAATTTCATTATACTATAATTCTCTAAAAAAGAGTTCAAAAAAAGCTCAATTTGTTTAAAGATTCTTCCTTAAGTAATATAAATTCACTCCAACTAAGTTTTTGTAGATAATTCTACAATTTATTTCTACACTTTAAATTTTTTATGCTAGATTTTTGGAATTATTTGTATTGCATATCTAGTCATAATATGTATATTAGTAGGAAGACTATTTGACTTTATCCCCTCTTTTATGTTTTTAAATTTAATTTTTTTAGCTATACACTCTATTTTTACACTTCAAATGCACTAACGTATCATCATCAATGAACTTAGTTACTATCAATTCCTTAGAGTGAAGATTAACATACCTCCTCTCTTGAATGGGATGGGTGATCGAGAAAGGTGGAGTTAAAGTAAATGATAAAGAAGTAGCCTTCCTCTTCATATTTTTAGGAGATGATGAAAACCATAAACAATTGATAAAGATTAACACAACCAAGCACAACCCAATCAATAACAAACACACTTTCAATGCACTTTTAAAAACCCTAATTTCAAATAAATAACAAAAAGGGTAACTTATGGTGATTGAAAGAAACAAATAACAAATAACAAAAAGAAGATGACTGAAAGAAAAAGAAAAAAATGAACCTTTGCAATAAAAAGGGTAACTTATGGTGATTGAAGGAGAAGAAGAGAGGAAAGAAAAAGGGGAATTATTATGCCCGCATGAGAGGCGGGTCTTGTATGAGTAGGTTATTCGTATAGGCTAATGTATGCATATGTGTTTTGTTATACGATTGTGTATCTTTGCATGTATGTATATTGTAAATTGATATGAGAAATGATGTGTGAACTTGATTGTGTTGGTGTGACTGCATGCTTGTGATGCTATGGCCTTATTGGGAAGTGTGGGCATACCAAATGAGGTGGTATGGGTGTACCAAATGAGGGTACAAATGTACCATTGCTCACAGAAAAATAGGGCATCAGGACTTTTAGTTTGGTATGGGCGTACGAGGTTCAGTATGGCCATACGCGACTTAAAAGTGCCTTTTTAAAAGGATAAGGTTGGACTTTTCTTTGACTTTTCTTTGTTTTTATCTCTCCTAAACTTTATTAAATAGTAGAATTTAGTGTACTTTGCTGTTTTTATGGTGTAAGAGCTTGAAGAAGCGAGTTTAGTACTTGATTTATGGATAGAGGCTAGAAGTAGCTTATTATAAGTTTGTGTTGGTTTGTGCTAGTTTATGCTAGATGTCTTATTTGCTTCTTTTCTTGCTTCAAGGCCAAGTGAGGCCTAAGAAAATGATGCTTGGGGATTAAATTCCCATATGCTTCTATGTGTCTATGATTTGAGCTTGATGTTTACTTAGAAAGGTATCTCTTATTTGTTATGTTATGCAATAACTTGGTATAGATGCATATGCATGAAACGAGGGATTTTGATGGAAGAAAAAGAGTGAGAGATGATAGGAAAAGGCATACTGGGTCATATAGTACAGGATTCTATAATGGAATCATATAATACATTGCCCTCATACAGGAGATGAGTCTCAAGACATACCATTAAAAAGAAACGGGGTTCATAAAACTATAAAGAAAATGCCCTCCTTTGGGAGATGAGTACCGGTACATACAGGGACCTGGCATCGTAGAATATTATGCATAATGATGAGAAAATAAAAGAGTGTGAGAGTACAGAAAAGAAAGAGGGAAAAGGGATATAAGACATGACATTGCATTTATATATGAGTGTATTTGTTGACAAATAGTATGATTGTATGCCTCATATATGTCGTGCGATTGTATGTTAACTAGCATCACTAAGTTTCATACTCAGCGTTTATCAATTGATGGACGCAGGTTCTGAGCCTTCTGTTGAAGAACCCGAGAAGTGATTGGCAGTGTCAGCGGAGAAATAGATTCTTCAACAATCCTATTCTCAAGGTAGTTCTGGACAGCCGAGCACACTCCCTTTCTTTTAGCATGTTGTTGTAGTAGTATTAATCATAGAGGCAGTAGACATTTGCATTATTGGTAGGGATTTTGTTCTGGGTTATTGTAATTAATCTGAACCCTTTGTACACTATTGTTCATAATGAATATGTTTATTTTTTTTAAGGATGTTTACCCTATGGTTTAGTTAATTTCTTTAATGATTGAATGTATGACAATATGTCCAGGAAATTTATAAGTTGTAATTACTGAGTGCTGCGACTCTGCCACCACCAGAATGCTAGTGGTCCCCATACGACGTAGTTTTATATGTACACATATCCCTTGTAGTGTATGTGATGGTTTTCTATTGGAAGATCATTGTGTATACTATGGGAGCATGTTACACCAGGTATGGGCTGGATATGATAGGAATTTGGTTACCTAAAGAAAAGAGTGTGCTCAAATATGAATAGGAAGTGATGAATAGGAGAAAAGGGTGCTAAAATCAATCGAGCACCCACTTTGCATTCATGAATTGATTGAAATGTTTTGATTTATATGTTATTAGTGTCAAATTGATATGAAATTATGTTAATTATGGATATTATAAGTTATGATAAGGGTTTCATGCTTTGAAGTTGAAATGAAAATTTCTAACAAAACCCCTAAACGGATCCCCTGAACGATGATTAATTGATGTTTTCAATATTGAAAACACTTAATATGATTAATTGAGTAAGCTTAAGATGATTTTTTTAACTTAAGTTAACTAATATTAAAAGATAATTAAATAAGATTTGGAATTATTTATGATGTCATAATTGAGCAATGATGATATAAGCATGATGATGTAAGCGTAATGTAAGTAAATGAGCTTAATTATGATCTTAATATATTAGAGAATAAGTAATTATGTATTAATAATGTATTAGTAAAAGTGTATTATAATATGAAAATATTAGAAAAGTATAATTAGAATTTTTATTAATGATGTCACGATGATGTCATTAAGTGGTAAGATGATGTCATAAATGAATGATAAATAAATTAATGTTATGTAGATAGATAAATAGATGAATATATGATTGAAAATAGAATAAGTTAAAATAGATTTGAATTAGTATATTAAATTGGAAGTGGGATTGGAAATGGTGTTAATGGGTTTGAAAATTGTGTTAGTGGATGGAGAGAGAAATTAAAATATTGGTATTTTGGAGTTAGTGGAAAAAGATGGAGGGGTTTTTAATATAAAATAGGGTGTATTAGGGTATGTATAGAGTATAAAATACATGCATAAGCGTTTTGATTGGTGGAATTTAAATTATATATGTATAATTATATGTATTAGGGGCTAAAATGTAATTTTAGAGGTGTATAGGGATTAATATAGGAATTTTTCCAAATGGAACTCATTTCATCCAAATTTCATGTAAATTTTTGACTTAATATTCACTCCTTTATCCTATTATCCTCATTTGGCTGAAGCATATCTCCATCCACCACCCATTTCTCTCTTATCTTCTTATTTCCTAACTTATCTCTTTGGTGTTCTTACATTTCTTTCCTCATTCCCTAAAGAAACCAAAACTATACTTCATTTTCTCTTCATTTTCCTTCTAAAAAGTATGTTCAAAGTTGGTTTCTTAAGCAAAGTTTAAGTTCAAGTCAAGATATCTTCATTTCCTCTTACTTTACAAGGAAACCAAAGTGTTCTCTTGAAGGAAGCCAAAAGTTTGAACTAGTTTTTCTTCTTTTGGTCCTGTTTTTCTTGGTTTCAAGCAAGATTCTTGAGTATACTTCAAGGTAAGGTCAAAATACTCCTTGTTTTTCTTCTTTTTCTTGGTGACCGAAACTCTTTTCAAATGAATCCTCAAGTACATAACCAAAACCATGAAGATTCATGGATTTTATTACAAACCGTAACCTTTCCTTGAAGTTTGACTTGTTTTATGGTTAGATCTAACTCTTTTAAGTACATGCGTGTTGATTTAAGGTAGACAGTAACTTTAAAGAAGTCAAAGAAGTGAAGATCTATTTAAATGCTTAGCAAAATCCAAAGGAGATCAAGTTTTAGTTGATTTTTGGTTGTTTGACTAAAGGTGAGCCTTGGTGAGTATGAAATAGCTATAGATCTACTGATTTGCATATTAAATGAATGTTTGATGATTTGGGCAGAATTTTTTATGTTAGTTTTAATTGATTATTTGATGGTTAGATGAGTTAGGATTGTAAAGGACATGAAATAAAGTATTTAGTGGTTGTATGGGTATGTGTGTGTTGCTTTTTCCTTCTTGGCTGAATCATCCTAAACAAAATTATTAATGATTAGTAAGTTTAAAACATGTTAAGGTGATTATAATTAAAATAGAAGGTACAAAGTTAAGAAGATGATATAAGTTAAGTAAAATTGGTGATTTAAGGTTAAATTTTCACTTTAAGCTATAATAAGATAAAAGTTATGAAAAATGGATTGTGTTAAGTTTGATTTAATGATATAACATAAGAATTAAAGTTAAAAGGAAGTATGTCACACCTCCAAGTAGAGACATGTCCCGTAATGAAACCCTAAAACTCCTCCCTTGAGCTCCAAAATTTCATCACAAGGGAAAACAATCACATAATAATGAGATAAGAAACAACACTGAGATAATTATAACATGCACTAAAAAAAAACCAATATATGTTTAACTACAGTTATACCAGTGGTATCAACAAGTAGTAATTAAAACAACACAACTAATATTACTGCCAAAAATGAGAAGAGCATAGACAGCATACACAATACCCGTAGGAGTCCGTCTAAGTAAGTCCCGGGCAACACTTGCGGGAACCGCAGAAGTCATGCACCACACTGCCAATAAATACCGCTAACCCCGTCTAACCTCTGGTGTGCTCGACCTGTGTTCATCAATTGATAAACGGGGAGTAAAACTCAATGGCGCTAAATAAATGAATGCAACAATTAATAATATTAATAATAACAACTGAAAGCATATAATCAAATGCCAATGATATTTATTTAAACCAACGTATAATTTAAATCCAAGTGTAAACATAATTGCACATATCAAATTCCAGAATTCTCATCTCAACTCTTTGTAATACCTGGATTCACCTTTGATTTCCATTCATAGCATCACAAATAATTCTTGTATTTTCATAATCATAATATCTCATTTCAGTATAAAATGAATGTATGTAATTATGAAATGAATTTATGAGAATGCAATGTTTTGCACTCTCCCTCAATAAATCTATTTCACTGTCGTATCTCAATTCATTAATCACAATTTTAATCATAACATTTTCTGGAATGCGACTGTTCTCAGCATTCACTAATAATAATAAACATACGTGACTAAACTCAGCATATGGGAAGGGACTGTACTCAGCTTCCTTATAAACATTTCAACATATATTCAATCTCAACATATCATAATAACCTCACTTTTCCATCCTTATGATGCCATGAAATGATGTTATGAAATGCCAATGTTGTATTTAATAATGTGTATGATTTATATGATGAATATTTTAATGTATTTCAGTGCGTACGACTTAATAATTATCATGCAGTGCGTGTATGATATTATCTCAGACTTATTTATTTAAGTCGAGTATGATAGCACTAACCTTCAGAGGCTTTCCCCTTGTCTACGTATCTCAGGGACACATGAACAGGCTCCTCAGTAGGTCCTGTAATTATATATATATATATATATATATATATATATATGTGTGTGTGTGTGTGTGTGTGTGTGTGTGTGTGTGTGTGTGTGTGTGTGTGCGCGCGCGCTTAGTAATAACTCCAAAAGAATTTCAATCATTTAGCAATCGTATAAATCACTCCAAGTACTAATAATATTCACCACATAATTATTATTCTCAAATTTCTAAAATAAATAAATCATGAAAGTATCATAATATAATCAACAAAGAATTTAATTGAGAAGTAATTATATGATTTTTATTGCTAAATTTCATCTTTTATTAAAACTTATGTCAATATATTATTATTTATATTTCCATTAAATTGTATGTTTATAACAATCTTAAATAACCAAAATAATATAACTTTGATTGTTAACTAATTTAAATCAAAGATCTATTAACTTCATTTCATCAATAATTAACAAACTCATATTAATTAAACATATTAAAAATAATAGTTTAAAATATTAATAATAATTAATCTCAATCAATACTTTAATAACTATAAAAAAATTTACCTTAATGTATAAATTTAATTAATATCTTTTGTGGTTTAAATAATGTACAAATGAATTTCTGTATAACTTCTATATTAAATATATAAGAATAATTTAATATACTAAGAATTTAATAATAATATAAATATTAAATTCAAATAACTTTTCTATATAATAAATATAGCTATATAATTAAATAAGAGTAGTGATTAGTTAATATAATATATCATTTTAATAAAAA
>CANYBF010580129.1:0-10226 GCA_948192965.1 Dalechampia spathulata | reverse complement strand
TGTGTGTTTACAATTACGCTCGCATGCTTGCCTGCTTAGGACAATTAATCCCAACTAAAATGGTAAAATCAATTTTGGAAACTCATAGAATAGATCTCCACCACTCGAACCCAATCTCTGAAGGGTTTAACTAGCACTCATGCTATGGGTCGGTTGGACCAATCCGGAACTATCCGGTGGCGACTCCCTTGTGACTCTTTCGAGTCTGTATCATTCCCTAAGGGAACCCCTTAGGAAGACTGCGCTTTCGCTCCAAGTGCGATCCCCGGTCCGTGACTTTCGCAAGCCTCGCTCTGGGCCCCGGCAGAAACCGACGCTCACAACTAGTGCCATTAATTTATCTAGAAATCTCATTCAACATTCTAAAACTAAACACATTGATATTAGGTATCATTTTCTACGTGATAATATGCAAAAAGGAAAGGTTGTATTAGAATTTATTGATACAACTCACCAATTAGTAGATATTTTTACAAAACCCCTGAGTGAAGAATGCTTAAACTTCATTAAACATGAATTAGGAATGATAGATGGGTCATTTTTAAAATAGGAGTGATTGGTGGACTTTAAAAAATTTTAAGAAAAATCAGAAAACTCTTTAAAATTTTTCAATTTTTTAATCCCCGTACGGCCGTACGACCGTTGGTACGCCTATACAGATCCTCTATATCAAATTCAACTAATTCTGGCAATGTTTGGTACGGTCGTTACTTAATTCAGTACTCTCGTACGCCATGTGGTATGGTCATACCAAATTTGGCACGCCTGTACGTGTTCTTTTGAAATTTTTTTTCTGAGAGCCTTGTACGACCGTATGCCTTACTCGTACACCCGTACACGATCCTGAATTCTAAACGTCTCCAGTTGGTATGGCAGTACGTATAGCCCGTATGCTCATACGTGATATGAATTTTGAAGGCATTTTTGGCCCGTAAGGTCGTACGCCCAGGATGTACGCTCATATGCGACATAAAAAATATTTTTTAAACAACATTTTTCAGTTTTCACTTACTTTTTACTCAATTTTCTCTCAAAATCCTCAGCCAAATCCTCTGAAATCAGTTTCTAACCCTTCCAAACTACATTACCCATAATCATACTCCTTGTTCCAGTATTATTTTCGTTTATTTGCTTCTGTGTTTACATTTCGATTTTACTGTTTCATTGCTTATTTGCTGTTTTTCAACTTTTTGATTTTTTGATCATTTTAGGTTGTTTTAGCTCTAAGTTCTTTAGAGTTTATCACTTAGGATTGTGTTTAGGACTCGTATGCCAAATTTTATTGATTTCCATGCAGGTTCTATTTTTGAGTTTTTCAAAACTTATCATTAATCTGTTAATTTTTTAAAAAAATTCTATTTTTAACTTCAGTATCTACTTTTTACTTACTATTTACTGATTTTTGATATGTCTACTCCCCATGATCTTGCTGACTCTTCCTCACGAAGAGTCAAACGTACTATCGTTGCAGGCTCTAGCCCTTGAAGGATTACTCCTGCTTCTATCGTTAGGACATCTATTCTGAGTGAGAAAGTCTTCTCTCACTCTCATTTTATGTATCATCCTACTCTCTGTCAGATCGGATTAGAGGATGACGTTCTCAGATATTTGGCCAATGTAGATTGGTCAAACTTCGCATTCATTCCTAACCACTTTATACAGTCTATAGCTCTTGAGTTTCTACAGAGCTTTTCTTTATCTACTTCCTTCTCCTGCACCTTCCGACTCTTCAGGAGGCATCACTCTCTTTCTCCTTTCGAGTTTGATGCTATCTTTGGGTTCCACACTGATGGCATTTCAAATGCCAAATCCGTGGTATTTGACCGCAACGCTTTCTGGAGGGGTATTACCCTCGATACTCTTTCTGTCCTTCAAGACAAAAGGCTTCATTCCTCAAGTCTCCTACCTTATTCTACTGTCATATACTGATCTCCTATCTTATCTTTGAGAGATTCGAGTCTAATGATACCATTACGGGCCCAGACCTTATCTTCGTTTATTGTTTGGTCACAGGTACTGCTTTCTTCCCTTGAGAACTTCATGTAACGACTCGTACTCTGCTTTTCACGTGTCGTTCTTTATACTTAGATCACCATTTCTTCCATACTTTAGCCGAATTTTCCTATTTTTCCTGCAAACTTTCTCAATTTGTCCTCAAAATGATATTTTGGGACTTCTCATAAATAAAATTAGTAAAATAATGAAAACATATAAAATACTTGGTAAAACTTAAAGAAAACTAAATTAAAACACTTAAAACATATATGAAATGATAAAGAAAAAGCAACATAAAAACATGTGATCAGTCATTCACTACGTGAGTAAGAAATTATTACTAACTGAATGCAAGTATAACATTATTAAGAAGCTATGCATGGCTATGATTTGGTTACTAAGATGCTCATGTATTACTTCCAATCATACCAAGTTCATGCAATCTCTAAGGTTGATCCTATGAAGTACTTATGTGAAACTGCTTTACTGGTGGGGAAAATTTCCAAATGGCTAATCTTATTATCAAAATTTAATATGTAGTACATCACTAAGAAAGTTATGATAGGCATATCAATTGCCAAATTCTTAACATCTAAATCGATGGATGATTTTGAAACTTTTGAACTAGACTTCCTAGATGAGCACTTAAGGGTAGTAGATGTTGAAAAATCATAGCTACGTTTTTATCATAGTCAATAAAAAGGGTGTAAGGATTGATTTATTTGGTCATTTCAAAAGGTGAGTTAATCACACTTTTGAATTAGTTGAGCTTTTCGATCACTAATAATACAATTGAGTATGAAGCATGTTTGTTTAGGCTTAAGGTTCTATTGATGATTGGTGCCCAAGAAGTTAAAGAGTTTGGTGATTCAATGCATGTTATTCACTAGCCCACAATAGAGTGGCATGTCAAAGAAGAGAGGCTCAAGCCTTATGCTAAATACATGAAGCTCATGATCTATAATTTCAGTCATTGTAAGTTCATTTATAATATATGAGATAAGAATCAGATGGTCAATGCTTTGGTCATCTAGCCTCAATATATGAATGATTGTAGAGTCAAATTGAACTTGTGATCATTTAGTAGTCAAGGATCCCCTACTATGAGTGTGAGCAGATTATGGCACTACACTAGCAAAAAGACGCTCTATGATATACCAATATCATGAACTTTCTAAGAATTGATGCTTACCTAAAAATGCTTATAAGATAGATAACCTTTCTTTGAAAAGGCTAGTAGTTAATTTTACCTTGTATCAAGGTGTTCTTTATAGAAAAACAGTTGATAGTCTGTAACTTTGATGCATCTCAGAGAAGGAGATTGAGTCAGTCATCTAGATTGTGCATGCTTATACCAGTAGATCTCATATGAATGGGTTTGCTTTATACAAAAATATATTCCACCATAGTTATTTCTAGCTTACCATAGAGATAGACTAACTATAATTTGTTTAAAGATGTCATGAATGTTAGATTCATGGAGATTTGAGTCATATGCCATCAATCTAATTATAAAATTTGACAATATCATAGCCTTTCCTAGCTTGGATAATTGACATCATAAGTGAGATTCATCCTAGTGCTTCTAATGAGCATCAGTACATACTAGTGGGTATTGACTACTTTTCTAAATGCGTAGAAGCAAAATCCTATAGTAAACTAGAGGTAAACCATATTACCAAGTTCATAGAGAAGAATCTCATATATCAATATGAGGTCCCACATCACTTTATATCAGATAATGAAGTCTAGTTCCAAGGCCAAGTGATTGATTAGCTAGAAAGATATGGTTTTAAACATCAATGGTATTCTTCATATCACCCTCAAGCTAATAGGTAGCCAAAGTAGCTAATAAGATTATCAAGAAAATTCTAGCCAAGATAGTGCAGACTTATAAGGATTGACATGAGAAATTACCATATGCTCTATAGGGTTACAAAACCACTACAAGGAGTCCTATAGGTGCTACCCTTTATTCTTTGGTTTATGGGATAAAATTTATGCTACTAGTATAAGTGGAGCTTAAGTCACTTTGAGATATTCTAGAAGCTCAATTCCTAAAAGTTGATAGGATGAGGGCTAGATAAGATTACATCTTTCATGCAATCTTATTAATACAAATAGAATGAATGTTCATATACTTAGTCATAAGTAATACTAGTCTCAAACATAAAGCATGTTCTTTCTTTATTGCCTACAATTTTCTTTCCTAATAATCATTTGTAATACATAATACTAAATATGATGCAATACCCATAGCTTATACTCATCATCTATAGCATATCCAACTCTAGGGATCTCAACTAGCACAATCTTGCAACAAAGGAAAATCCTTTCCACATGCTCTAGGGAGTAAGATAGTAGTCATCCTCCCTCAAACTCTAATAGTGATCAAAGGATAGTTTGTTTGTGGTCGTACTGGAAACAAACTCTAACAAGACTGTAGTGAGCATAGGCTCTAAATCCCAATAGTGGAATATAATCAATTTATGTCCTCACCTTCACATATTAAATGTTCCACCAAGGATATTTCCATCTGACCTCACTCTTAAGGATGGGCACCCATCCACTCGATCCAAGCATCAAAGGTCAGCACCCTTGCCTCACTGAAGGTATAGCTCTCCTCATATGGCTACAAGGAGTACATCTCTATGGATCATCTGCTTGTGGTACCAGGATCCCCAACTTCTTCTAGAGCCACATTTGTAAAAGATAAGAAACAAACAAATATTATTGAGTTAAAAACCTTACAAAAAAAGCTACTCATGCAAAAATTAGAGTGATCTATTGAGTTAAAAAAACCCATGGGCAAAGCTCAAGTAAAAATTATGGTTTTAAAAAAATCAACAACCTAATGAGCTAAAAACCTCATAAGAGATAACTCATACAAAAGTTAGTGAAAAAATACAACTTTTTTTAACTTTAAAATCTATAAAAGCAGCTTAGAAATCATACTTACAATAGTAGCAAACTACCATTGAAGTACCCAATCTAACCTTGCTTTACTTTATCTAACCCTAGGATTGTCTTTACCATGATCATTAAAAGAGGGGCCCAAGCCTACTCCATTTAGATGATCACTAGACCAATCATCAGATCCTTGTGGTTGGATAGATCAATCAATAGAAGCTATACCAATAGTTTGAATCCTGCTACTCTTATCCATGAAGAAGTAATTAACAGCTTATGACTGCATAGTCAGAAGACAATGGTGAGATCTAGAGAGCCCCCCCTCTGTAGTCAATAATGACCTTGTTATGGTAGGGCTATTGTCGAATAACTGATCAAGTATAGGATCTCCTCATTGATAGGTGATAGTGTAGTGAGCATCATTGATAAGCTATATATGACTCTCACCATAATGGTAAACTCCTCTTACATTAAGCATAATGCTATATGTTCAAACCAAAAGACATGTATCACCAGTTTTTAAAATTGCATTACTGCATGTAGAAAAGGAGAGTTGATTGAGACTTTCTAGAGTGTCTTTAAGTACTTGAACTCAAACTCACTCAATTGACCCTACTCAATTTCACCTCATTAGTGTGAAGCAACATAAAAAGTAGATAGTTGCTAAGTCATTATCTATGCCTACAATGAAAAATGGATATGTCATGTTTTGATAGTGGAACAAAATACAAAATCATCTTATATAAGAATAACAATAGACTAGATATGGGTTTCACAAATAAATCCAAAAGATACAAAGTTTGAGCCATTGGCATCATTCAAAATTTATACATAGATAGCCCAAGTGTACTATGCTTATCAGCAATGTAAGGCTTTATCATTCTGCACTACTTAGTATTCTATTACATAAACTATAAAGTTATTATGCTATGCATATGGAATCGGGCATCATATATGCTTTATGCATCATCATCACCTTATTTCTCCTCCTTTAAACTAGGACTATTAAGGACCTTATTGTTGTATCACTCAAACAGGTAGTTAGTCAAGCGATCTCCTTACCCATCTACTAGGTCATCCATGTATAGCAGTCTCGATCCTCTCTCTCCAAGCATTGATTCATATGTATTATATAATAATATAGACATTTAAGTCATGCATACAAGCATAATTATCATGAACACAATCATAATAGGAACATACATGGGTATTGAGCATGTCAGAGCTATGATAGTGGCATAGTTCCATCAACAGCAAGGTTGTATCAGCCATAGTATCCTGAGGAACCTGCACAAGTTAAGCCTAATAAAATCAATTGAATCTTAGGTATGTCAATGTATCTTAGTTACTTATATGAGTAATGTTTGGTATATCAAACTTAATCTCATCCCTCATTGGCCCCGTAAAGGATGTCTCATATAGGTAGCCTAGCTCATCATTTGTATAAATGAATGGATTCTAAGGCTATATTAGATGACCCTCAAAAAAGCCTTAGGTACATTAGTAACCAAGAGGTACATCAGGATTTCTAGGTTCTCTCTTGGTTATTGTTACTCCAGATATAGCACTACATGATTTTTTAAGGTACTGTCACCTTAAGAGATCCCTATAGCTAGTGAGCCATAAGGACCGCTTTCGTTGCTAGATGGGAAGGTCTACCACTAGATCCACCAAATTTATCATGCTATCCTCTATAAGTAGATAACTCATACTCCAAAAATCACATATGTATGAAGGTTTGGTAGTTTATTTGCAACTTAGATAAGTGCTCCCACCTAGGAATACCGGTCAAAGCAACCACTACATCTAGGTCAATATTAGTACATGATGCTCAAAACATTAGACAAAGTAATACAACATGCTCTATACATCCTTCTAGCCCTAACTACTAGTTGATGATACACTCTTTAAGATAGAATAGTCTGTACTTAGGGCTCTCCAGAATCAAGTGTCACTTGTCCTTACGAGCTGAGCTCATTACATACTCAAGTTATAGGATTATATTTTTTGATGGGTTAAGGTGAATCTATTCTAGTCATTTTAAATAATATTGAGGCTTGCACAAGTATCTTCTAAACAAATTCCATTTAGTTTATGCTAACAAAGTTGCTTATTTTCTTACCTAATCCCAAGTCAGATTATTAGGATGCTCTCTTAACTTAACCATAAAGTGTTCAACCCTTTTACATGACATGCACCATGCTCGCATGCTTGGAAAATCCAATAGAAGGCCACTTGGGATTTCAAGCTTTAACAACAATGCAAACTCATATGCCATGATTTGCAAGATCAAGACAATCAATGAAAGACTCAACAACAATCATAACAATATTAGAATTTGTAGAATTTTACTTAATTTAATGACTTGCTAATTACCAATGAATTTATCTTTGCACTACCAATTACAAAGATCTAACCTTTGCATTAAGTGGGCTAATCTAGGGTTATCCCAATCAAGTTGGTCAATATTAGTCAGGGCAATTTTATTGATTTTTCCTCATGCTAAACCATGCTTAAACTCATGCATTAGAAGGAAATTCTCTCTCATTTAAATTTTGACACATGGCATATTTATATAACCTAGTAGCCTCTATCTTTATCAATATTATATTTAATTTCCAGTTACTAAATTCTATTTCAATCATGCAAAATGCTAGTTTATTTATTGACACTAGACCATAATAGTTTTGATAAGTTACAGTCTAATAGTTGTTAACTTAAATGTTAACTCAAATGTTTAGATTTTCAACATTCATTGTGCTTACCTTCCCAACTCTTGAATTACTAATCGTTCCTATGAAATTTATCTCTTATTCTATATTAGTTGTAGGATAATCAATAATATATAAACAACTTGATGAACTACTCTTTTCTATTTAGTTTTTCACCGTCAATAACATACGTACTTAGCAAACAAATTCCTTAACATAATTCATGCATATATAGCCCTTATGGCTTCCTCTGTTTAATTAATTCAATTGCACATGTATAAAAATGTTAATCACCCACACAACACATATTTTAAAACTATAAAATTACCTATATTTCAATAGCATTAAGTAATCTTATCAGGCATAACTCATTATACTAGAATCAATTTAAGGAAATGATTTCCTCTTTAATCACTCTTATGCGATTCACACCAATCGTAGCTTATGTGTTTCTATTATAAATTCTAATGTGGTGTTCTTATTTTTTCCATTCTACTTAGGATCTCCTCTTAATATAAATGCCCACTACTTAAAATTAAACAAAATGATTGCTTTAATGGAAGTAATAATTTATGATCCTTTTGTACCAAATACTCACTTTCTTTATATTACAATCTCTTTTATCTTAGTGATCATTAGTAAACTTGAGTCCTTTGACCCTATACCTCTCTCACTATCTTACCATAATTTAATTAATATCATAAATATATATATGTACTTGTCTATTTCACTCATATATTGCTAATGCAATTATTTATGCTCCTCTAACTATTCTTTCATTACCTTAATGTTTATTCTTTTTAACTATGCATAACAAACCTCAATTGCTAAAAGAAAGTAAATTTATATTTCATCAATTAACAATAATTTAATATACCTAATTTGATATAAAAAATAGCTAATATTAAGCATATAAGCTAGTTAAATATGTAAAATAAATGAATGTAACATTGAGTACATGCTAATGTTCATTAGCATATATTATTTTATACATTTATTAAATAACCTTAAAATATATATTGCTAAGAGATGCCTAATTGCTAGAAATACAAGATGCCTTAGAAGAACCATTAAAGCACACATGATAAGCCTCGATGGAACATACTAAAGACTTAAATTATCAAAAGGAAATTGGATGCATACATTAATTAAATTGAATTAGTAAGATAAAAGGTTTGATAAGTTAAGCACCTAATAAAATATAAATTCTACACTTATATAATAAAATGTAATTAGATGATGGAGTATGTATCATATGCAAAATTAATTACATGTGCACACTAAATGACATTTAGGTTGAAATCTATGTTACTTATTTAATTTGTATGGAAATAATTTATGAATAATAGGTGTACAAGATAAAGATATCACTACTCTTACTCTATAAATTGATAAAGGAAAAGGGAAAGCTATAGGTAATTAGGATTCAATCATCTATAATGGTATACATGGGAAAAACTGAATCCCTTGAATTAATAACCCCTATTCTAAATATATAGGCATGTGTATATGATATGAATTTATGTATGGTTTAGATTATGTGAGGTTGTAATCTATGATTACATATGAATTTTTTTAGTTGAGAATAATATGAAATTGATTGTCATCATGCATCATGCTACCAATGTTAGGTTGTTCATACATTAAATCATTACAGTATGGCAAGGCAGAGTGATATGATATGTATGATGATGGTTGATTGATTATTCCTCCTTGATGGTAACTTTAAGCAAAATTCCTAACTAATTATGCATAATGTGATGATATATTTTATTTTGAGGCTAATCTATACAGTTACAATAATCTTTATATTCAAGAGTTGGGGGGCAAAGGACTAGAGATGGATATGAAGAAATATGCATTGCTTGCATCATGTTATTACATTATAACATACAACTGGTTTTGCTAGGTTGTTTACATAGTTGATAGATATTTAATTGTATTGAGATGTAATTTTCATAAAGCAGGTGTGATAATAATGCTACCATACATGATATTACTATTATATGTAGGCATTAGACGCATAAGATGGATGGAATGTAGCTAAGGCATCTAATATTATTCAAAAATGGATGTGCATGACATATATATAATGTGTGTGATATCATGCATATAGAACATAACTAGTACATCTAATGACATGCATATAATGTATATGTGTAAGCAACCTAAGCTTAAATCATCCATGTGTGAGCGCCGGTTTCTGCCAGAACCCAGAGCGAGGCTTGCGAAACTCATGGACCGGGGACCGCACTTAGATCAAAAGTGCAGTCTTCCTAAAGGGTTCCTTTAGGGAATGATACAGACTCAAAAGAGTCGCAAGGGAGTTACCACCGGATGGTTCCTGATTGGTCCAACCGACCCATAGCATGAGTGCTAGTTAAACCCTTCAGAGATTACGTTCAGGTGGTAGAGATCTATTATATGAGTTTCCAAAATTGATTTTACCATTTTAGTTGGGATTAATTATCCTAAGCAGGCAAGCATGCGAGCGTAATTGTAAGCACACAGTGCGTCATGTGAATAGGCATTGCAAGGTTGCACGTAAAATGACATATAAAGCTATATGGCATTTAGATGGCATGGCATATGCATGTCATGTGATATAGC
>CANYBF010580116.1:0-10558 GCA_948192965.1 Dalechampia spathulata | reverse complement strand
TAAAGTGAGATAGAAGTCTTATAATGAAAGAGTATTAGCATAAAACATGATTAATGGAAATTTGACTTAAGATATGATTTTAAGATGTTAAATGGACAAAAAGGGAAGCATACGACCATAAAGATTTTAAGGATTTAAATGGGTACTAAAATGAGCATATTAAGTATAATTGGAAGGTTTAATGAAGTGATAAGTAAATAGTATCAATTGGTTTAATTAAGGACAAGTAAGTTGACTTAATTTGAGATTAAAATAAATTATGACCTTAAGTATATTTTGAAACTTGAGAAAATTATAATCTAAAAGATTATTAAGTATGATAAGTGTTATTGAAGGCTTTACAGAGTTAACAAGTGAATGATATATTGTGGTTAAGTAATATTATAATATAGGTAACTTAAGAATGCATTTTTAAATGTTATAGGAATTTGAATGAAGTATATAGCTCTGATACTTATGTGGACATAAATGATCAATTATTTGAGTATGCTAAATAATTTTAAGAAGTTTAATAAGTCAATAATTAAGTGATAAGATATGACTTTAAATAAGATTCTAGTTGAGGACATAATCAGAGATAACAGTGAAGTATGGGTTCATAGACACATGATTTATAAGGTGTTCACACTTATATGATTATAATGGATATCTTAATTAATAAGTAAAAGAATAGATTATATATAAATTGAAATTGACTAAGTGAAGTAAATAAGTTAAGTTTATGATTAATGGTTAAACTGTTACTGTTTAAATTGGCTAAGTGAAGTAATGTTACTATTTAAATTATTAACTGGTTATAAGATAGTGTTATAGAAAAGGATTACTGAGAAGTTTAATAAGTTTATATACTGATTTAAATAATTAATGATATTAGCTGCTTTGTTTTTAACAGTAATTATTTTAAGTAGAACATAGGCATGATTAATATTTTGAGTCTGATTAAGATTAAATGATCAGTAATAAGATGATTAATAGTAACATGTCAACTGCTAACTGTTGAGATATTAAATGATTAATAAATAATAGTATAAAAGGGGTGAGATAATCAAACAGTATTTGATGATAAAATATTACTAATTATGATAACTGTTTAAGTAACAAGTATTATAATATCACTGTTTAATCAAAATTATTTATGTAATTAAATCAGAAATAAAATAAGGATATAATCACATAAGATGTCATTGTTTAGACTAAATAATAGAAATGTTTTATGATAGAGATTATTAAGGACTTTAATAAATTTAAACGATTATAGGATTATGATTAAATAAGCTAATTGATGTTATGAAGAGGTTATATAATATGATAATGATGGTTAAATGAGTACAGTTTTCAATAGTATTATATTATTCTTAAGAAGATATTAAATATGTTAAAATTGAAATTTTATATGAAAATTAATTTGTATATATGAAATAATAGATGAAATTGTAAATATTTATATGATTTCATAAATAATGTTATGATGAGATGAATGATTATCATTGATATGTGATTGGTTAATACAATGGTAAATGATTTACAAACATGACGTAATAAATGATTTATGTGGAATATTAACTATTAATTAAAGATGAACATTACATTATGATTAAGTAATTCTGTGGATAATCTTCACGTATCAACAAAGAAATTAAACAAAGGGAATGACATGCCAGGTTTGTGCTAGTTTAAATGAAGTCCTATGTCATTTAATGGTCAAAGGGGCAATGGTATGGTAATGCAATAGCATTACATAATTAATTATAATATGCTACTAATTATTCATAATCATCTCATATGCATAAAGCATTAAGCATGAATATGCCACAACATAACATGGAGAAATAAGGAAGGAGGAAATCAATAAATATAAGAAAACTGTTAAAAGAGATATACTGGGAAATATGATATATTTCCTATGGGAATTAAATTAAAAGGAAAATGATATCGAAAGCAACAAAATAAAAGAAAAAGATAATGAATGAAAAATGGGTTCTAACTTGTTGAACCATAAGTTATGTTATAATATGAAAGGCCCGGTACATGCACATATATATATGAAATGGCCATATGAGGGAGAATGTATAACATAAATGCATTCTCATAAAAATACATTGTTCATGATTAAATGATGATGATATAATAAATGGTATTAAGTTATACAACATGAGCACATATTGCTATTGGTTACAGTAAATATACATACCATAACATTCATGTGTATTGTTAACTTGATATGTTAATGATAATATTCAAATTGATGATAATTTTATAAACATGATGTTAATATGTTATATTATAATGATGATGTTGATATTAAATAATGATGTGCAATGCTTGATGATATTAATATTTAAATAATGATTAAATGATTGATTAAGATAATGATTATATATCATACTAAGGTGAGTTTGATTTAAATATGACTATGATGACATAGTAATTATGCATGAGATATTAAAATAGATGGAATAAAAATCATGAATAGTGCTAAAAATGATTATTAATGATAATGACATATAATTAAAGACATCATGATATTATATTTGAAATAATTAATGTTGTTTTGGGAATTTATTTATATGATGATTATTTTCCATTATTAAATTATGGGATTATATGTGAAAATAAGTGGGATATGTTGATATATGATTTTTATGATATTTGATATTTATGCTATACTAGTACCATTTAGTTTTATACTCAACGTTTATCATTTGATGAACGTAGGATCAAGTAAAGCCGAAGAGTAGGATCGTTAGCAACATCAGCAGTTGGACAAATAATTAAGTTATTGGTAATTGTTATGGTTTTCATCAAACTTTAATTCTGCAACAATCATGCAACTAATAAGTAAATACTCTAGCAGTGATTAAAATATGGTTGGCAGTATTTTAAATAATTGATAATATATAATGTTGATAATGGCTTGTGACGAACTTTAATTGTGTGAAATATTAACATGTGAATGTTGATATTTAAAATAAGGAGATGATGGTATATTAAAACCTGGGAATGTGTAAATGGTTTGAATTTAGTAATTTGTTTGATTGTTATATATATATATATATATTTTTTTTTAAAAAAAAAATTTCTACACTTAAATCATGAATATATGGAATCCTTTGTAGGATGATTATAGATTTTCTTGGGTGGAAAATTTGTAATCATTCTACAGGAGTATGTTACACAGCTAAAAGACGTGACACTTTTCCAATCAGCTGCTTTGAAATATTCATGATGTTTTCTTGCAAGATAGATTTTCTTGATTCTTCAAAGATTTTAGGTGAAGGTGAAAGAGAGAGATGAATGTACTCTTCAAAGGTAAAGATAGGAAGAGATGAAAGTTCATCATCTGAATGTTCAGAAGAAGAATATTCTGATTCAGATGAGAGATCACTCTGAAGAGCAAATACTGTTTCTTCTGTAGGCTCACTTTGTTCAAAAAAGAGTGATTCAAGATCATCATCGAGGGAGACAGGAATAGTTTGGTTGATCTGTTGAATCAACTTAGTTGCTTTAGCTAGATTCTTGGAATAATTCTTTGTAAAGTGTCCTTTCTTGCCACAGATAAAACACTTATCAGATTTCTTCTTAGGAGAAGATTCTTTTTTCCTGAAGTACCTGAATCTTATGAATTTTTTCTCTTTTTCTGGGTGGAAATCATATGGTCTTCTTTTCATGAAATAAGAAGACTTTTTAGGCTTGCAATCATAATGTTTTTGGTTGCATTTGATCTATAAATGAATTCTGTTGCATGTCTTGTAAAGATTATAATCCTTCTAAGCCATCTTCTTAAAGAAGGATTTCTAATTACAAAGCTTCTTTAAAGCTGATAAAGTGAATTATAAAATTTCTCCAAGTAAGATGATGGAGATTTGTCATTTTGTACCCTGCATGAACTTCTGAAGATCTGGTTGGAGTTCTTTAGGGAGAGAAGTAATGAAGGTGTATTTCAGGTTATCATTAGCAAGTCCTTTGATAAGGTAGTACAGCTAAAACATTTCCTGGTAGTGTTTCTTTAAATCTTTCTTCTTCAAAGAACAACACTTTCTATCAAAGTATTCTTGTTTCTTCTGGTGATGGATCAATTCAAAGTCACCAAGGAACTGAGAATGAATAATATTAAGGGCTTCACTAGCTATAGGTAACTAGAAGAACCTTAATTGTTCATATGGAGTAAGACCTTGAAACCATTCACGAATAGATCCTATTAATCTTAAAGAGAACTCTTGTAAGATTTACCGTAGATCAACATGAGGATCATTCATTTGCAAATCAATCCATGCATTAAACTTAAGTAACTTTGTACATCATTGAGATAGAGGGACATCATCAATAGTAAACCATGGGCTTATTGTAAATTTTTTAGCCTGTGGTCTTTCTTATGGTCTTGTTGATGTATGCTCATCTTTTGGCTCAAATATGAAGGGTTCAGTAAGATTAGTCTTAGAAGACTGTTCAATTTCACTAGTAGCTATGTTCATTAGAATTTTTATGATATGAGCAACACCAAAGAATTCTGATTAAATAGTTATGGTCTCATTAGGGCCTGAGCAATTAGAGGGAGAGAAGGACTCTATAGGAGTAGGAGCCTCTTGAATAGATATATGAGGAGGTGGAGGTGGTTGTGTAGAAGTAAGGTATTCAAGCATAGGCCTTTTACCAGCACTTTTATTTATTGGCTAAGGTGGAGCTGGTCATCTAGGTTGATAAGGGATATGGTCTGAAAGGGTAGAGAACTATTTATGAAGTGGAGGTTTTGAATAAGTAGAGGATATGGTATATGGAAACAGTGGTTAAAGGGAAGGTTTGATATCATCTTCAATTTGCTTGATCTAAGCTTTGAGCTGTTGAATTTATCTATCTTTCTTTTGGAATTCTATAGATAAATTTCATGAAGAAACCATATCATGAAGTTCTTTATTAAGGCAATTGACCTAATTCTGTAGTTTAGTGTAGAGTGCCAAAACATCTTTGGAAAAAGATGATACAGAATCTGTCAAATGAGTTATCTGATCAATTACTCTATCAATCTTCTGGTCAAGCTATTTTCAAGTACTAATTTTGAACCTAAGCATTTTTGGATTGCTAATTTAAGACTTGTTGTTCTGGAGATAAGACTTTCAAAGATCCATCTAGCATCACAACATGCTTCTCTATAAAAGTCTCAAAGGAGTCTAAGAATCAGTTTCTCTGGAGAGTGGTGGAAACTCATCAGAACTAGAATATAACATCATATAAGGTTAGACTGCTAGAGAGGGTATTTTAGAGGGTATAGAAAGATAATATGGTTTGGGTGATAACAAATTGGGGGAAACCGTAGTTTCTTTTACCAAGGCTTGTAAGGCAGGTTAATAATAAGAAAGAGAGGGTTTAGGAGTTGAAGGTTGATGGTGTCTCCAAGGTAATACCATTCTTGGGATTATTCTATCTGGTTCTTATGCAGGAAGTGGAAAGGTAACTGTTCCACTTACATCATCATCATCATCCTTGCGAGGATGAAAGGTTTTAGGAATAATCTTCCAAGGAGTGAGATTTGGCTTTTTTGGAGGATGACATAGACATCTTCTGGGAACATCAAGTTCCAAATCTTCTACATAATTGAATCCTGGGTCACACATACCTGATCCTAGTATGTCCCAAATAAAGTGACCATTTATCTTACCCATATAGACATGTTGTACACGAGCATCAAACTGTGAACATGAATTTTGCTTCTGGGGAGTTCAACTTGGTTAACAAATGATGAGAGGAATATGGAAGGTTCTAAGATAGAAGTTCTAGGAGGAACATAGACAGTCTTAACTGTCTTATCTGCCTGTCTAAGAAAGATGAGGTCAGACATTTGTATAGGTTGAACCTATTGTTATTGCATGATCTCATAACTAGTTAGCCACTTAGTTAGAATGAGCTTGGCTAGATCTTTTAGAGAAAGTTATTGAGGAGTCCATACAATAGTAAGCACTTGATCTGAGTCAACAAAGATGAATAGGGCATTATACTGTCGATACCTAGTATCTAATAGTAATAGTCTAACAGTTACAAGAAGGCCTCTTCTACCATGATATGATAGAATGAGTCGAATAACACCAAAATGAAGATGAGAAAATACTTTTTCTTTCCATGAAAGGATAAACTTTGCAGGAATCTCCATAGTTACATATTGCTCTTGAGGCTTTGTAGAAAGAGTGCACTGTGAGAGGGAGGAAGATTGAACATACTCCTTTAAATGAGGAGTTGGCTTTTTATTATACTTTTAATAATCTTTTTAAAAGGAGAGGGACTTTTAAAAACCTAGTAAGGATTTACAAGAGGGAGAAGGGATTCTTTAATGTGTGTTCCTTATGGAATATAGGTAATTTCTACAAGGTGATCTACTGTATTTGACAAGGTTCTTTTGAAAGAGTTAGGTAATTTAAGAGGAGAGTTATGAACAATAAGAGAACTAGAGGTTGAAAGAGACTTAGTAGAGCTTGAAGGATTCATGGTTTTATAAGATTCTTTCTAGTCTTCAATATGCATCTAATAGTATAACTTCTCAAACCTATGGCTCTGATAGAGAGGTCGAGAGCAACTCATAATCAATCTGGATAAAGAATTCTCATACATGCCTATTCAAACAGCTCACCTACTTTATTAAACATTATATCATCTACATAGATGATATCCTTCTTTTCTCTAAAATAGCCAAAGAACAAGAAACACTCCTTATTATGTTCCATAAAATAATTTGTTCTCTTAGAATTATGCTGTTATAAAAAAGTCCTTTATTAGGCTAAGAGAAGTTGATTGTCACACCTTTTTGTGGTGCAACATGCTCCCGTAGAATAATTAATGATATCCGAAATGTGGAAACCACTGATTACTCTACAAGGGATGCATAAATTTCTTTTTTTATATACACCGTTGTAAGTTTTATGAAAGTATTAGTCCCAAATAACATTCTTGCATTTACTGCATTTACATTACTTTTAAATGTTTAATCAAATCAATTAGAAACTTAAATCTACTCTAAGTCCTTGCCTTAAGAAAAACTTCTGCTGAACTGGTGCTTTGGAAATCCGTGCTTGCCATTCTTCAGTTAACCTACGTCCATCAAATGATGAACGTTGAGTATATCACTCAACGGTGCTTTACACATCACATAAAAAATATAAACATGCATATATCATATATAAAAGGTCATGTAAACCAAAACATCATATTACTAGCATTGCCATGTAATCATTTAAAATATTACTTCTATACATCATCTATGTATATCATCATTTATTTAACTCTCTAACATATTCATATCATATTTCATTTTATATTGATACTATGACTAATTTATTTCCTTGGTATATATATATCATTTATTTTTCTTTGGATTTATATTCTTCTTGAATTTCCACTAAATAATGTAAACATTTATCATGTATATCATAATCGTACAACCACTAATATTTCATTACTATAAACATATCTATAATATATTCAACATTGTTTAATCATGATAATTATACACTTGCGAATATCATAACTTTATTCTTTTGGTGTATTTCTATTTCTTATTATATATCAGTAGTTTGATACTTTAAAATATCTTATCATCATGTTATCAGCCTACATATGTTAAAGTCATATCTTATCATTCATAATGATTCCTTTTTAATGAACTAACTCCACAAACATATATTCATAATCAATATTATTAATTCATAACAATTTAGGATTTAATAAAATCCTGCAAGTATTTTAAAAAATTCCATTTTGTTTCATTTTATCACATATTCTTTTAAATTCATAATCATAATAATTATATTCTTTACCGATATTCAGCATGAATGGCATCAATAATGATACGATATATTCATTACATTATTATTCTCCAACAGTATAAATCTCAGCCATATATGTATCATGTTATCATCATGTATAACATATCATTATACCATAACCATATTATCGTCATGTCTACATATATATCATCATCTCATTTAATATTTTCATGAATAAAATGTCTTTATAAGTAGGGCATATTTTCTTATCATGTTCATATCACTATTAAATATGTATGTCATGGATATCATCATCATCATAATCAACATCATTTAAATATGAATGCATTATTTATGCATAATCATCATCATAATTCATGATTTATGTCATTAATGAGAATACATTTATGTTATACATTCTTCCTCGTATTTTTTTGTGTCTTTTCATATTTTTTACCCTCTTTGCATTTTAGGCTATATGTGCACATTGTATTGGGTCATTCTTTCATATCTAATTTATGGTTCATCTAGAACCCATGTCACATTCATTTCTTTTCATATCATTTCAACATTTCCATTTCCATATATTTCCCATAGAAATTCATATCGTAATGCTCAATACCTTTCCTTTTTATCATTATCCTTTCGTATCTTTTATTTTTTCTTTTCCCCTTATTTCTCCATGTCATGACATGCATGAATTTATCAATTTATATTTCAATGAAATGATATGAATGTTTTATGCCATGATGCCAAAAATTAACATATGCAAGCATCTTGATATTATATCATATCTCATTCGTTTCATGTATCATACGTTTCATATAACATGATTTTAATATATCATTCATTTAATAAAACATTCATTTCACATAGCTTTAACTTCATATGTCATTCAAATCATATAACATTAATTTGATACATTTTATTTGTAATGACATAAATAAGATCACTTTCATAATAAATACAATAAAGCCTATATTAATCCATAGCACATAAATTAATATACTTTTATGTTATGTTATCATTAAAGTAAATTACCATGGAAACTTATTCTCTTAACCTTAATATGATCACATAATAAAATAATTATTTCCTTTTATTATATTTCATCCTCATGTATTATATATCTTCATAACCTATCATCATCATATATATTATATCATCAATATAATATATCGTATCATAATCATGTATACCATATCATAATATAATCATTAATAATAAATATATATTATTATTAATGATTTATTACTTATATCATTAATGATTTACATTTATAATTTATAACAATATTAACACTTTCATATACATTATTATCACATATATCATATTATCATATCTTATTAAATGTGAATACCATCTTGTGCATCTTCATAATTTATCATGTATATTATATGAAATTGAATTACTATATAATTTAATTAATCAAATCCATATAAAATAAAACTATAAAATATAACATGTAACAACATGTTAAAAATTTAAGGTAAGTTCGTACTTACTTGCCGATCCAAAATTAGGAATCAACTAAAAAGCACAAACCTGATTTTTCGATCCTTTTTAAAGTTTTCCAGTGGTTTACATCAATTTTCTCCTCTGAACCATATAGAATATAAATTAAATACTCATATTTAACTGACCATTTTAATTTCATGATTAATCATCCATTATTCATATTAACTAATCATATATTACTATAAAATAATCAATTATTCAGTAATTCAAAACATTACTTATTTTTAATTCATAATCTTATATGAATTATATCCTTAACTTAGACTTATATTAATCTCTTAATAATTCCTTATTTATATAATTCTATTATTATTTAATAGAATTTATCAATTTAATTTATTAACATCTCCTCTTCTTGCTTCTGATATAATACCTCCCTAATTTCATCTTTTTTTATATCATTAATTACTAACTAAATAAACTCATGTTATATCAAAGGGTATATTTATTAAATTCTATATCATCTTATACCTTTATTTAAAACTTATTCCATAATTATTTAATTATCATAATACATCTTTAATTTACTCATTATCTATTTAAACCATAAAATTTTCAAACTTTAATAACCCATATGCCACCCCTTTTTATATTTCATTATTATCTATCTTTTTATTAACTTAAGTAAATTTTATACCAACTGTTTCATATTATTTATAAATCATCTTATTTAATCAATTATTTTCAAATTTCACATAAATCATTTTATACTAAAATTTATCTTTATTAACTTCTTTAAAACTCCTTATAAACTTTAATTAATTGATCCATAAATTCATTAATATTAAATTGCTATATTTTTTTCATTTAAATATCATTTAATCAATTAATTAATTAAACCCTCAATCATAACCATATATAACATACCATTTAAACTTTACTAAATTACCATTTAATAAACCATACATCTCTAACTTATTTATTTAATATCAATTTAAATTTTATAATAAAGTCATTTCAAAATTCCCTTATCATTATTCATACCATTATCTCTTTTAAATTTTATTTTGATCCTTAACCATTAATATCCAATAATGTTTTATATACATTACTTTAAATGACTCATAATACTTCCAAGTAGTTATTCTCATACTTATTTCAATATCAAATTAAATCTTATTATGAAGTCATCATTAAATCATATACTATCATATCCCTTTATAAATTTTCAATCAATCAAAGTCTTAATTATTCATTCCACTTAATACCATTTATAACTTAACTCATTAAACTTCTTATAAATACTTACTATAATTCATTTAATGATCTTTTTGATTCATTTCCATAAAATT
>CANYBF010579935.1:0-12168 GCA_948192965.1 Dalechampia spathulata | reverse complement strand
TCTTCATTCAGTAAGGGTACAGATCTAGAGTTCAGAACACTTTTACATCTTCAATTGTAACAAGAGGGTTCAGTTTTTGATTCAGACACTATTAACTTTCACACTCCGTGAAAATAAAATAGCTCTTCATCCGCTGTGCATCTTGAATAGCTGTTCTGTTGTCTCGTAAGAATCATTTCTCAAGGCCTAGAATGATCAAATTAGGAAAAGACTACTTTTAATAAAATTTTAGATCATTTTGAGATGTTTGAAATAATAGATTATTTATAAATTTTAGCTTACTAGATCACTAGATACGTCATGTAAGTAATGGTATAAAAAAGTTTCTTCCATTAATTAATCATAACATTACATATCAAAGGAGAATCTAATGAACACAATTATTTCACATAATCTATATCCATATTAAAGCATGTAAGTTCATAATAAAATTTCACCACCAAATTTCATCCAAAGTAGCCCCTTAAGTAACACCCAACACAAGCCTTAATAATTAAATTCAACATTTCCTACATGAATTCATGATACCTATAAGGGTTTAGAGTATTTTTTCTTACCAATTATTTTAAAAGAAGGTTAGCCTTTATAAGTGTTCAAGTTTTGATTAAGAAGGATGAATCCTTACTAAGATTTAAGTATAAAGCAAATATATGCTTAGAGAAGAAAAATGGATGCTTAAAATGAAAGAAAAATCTGGTTAGAAAACTTATTCAATACAATAGCCCTTTAAAAGGTAATGATCACATTACCACCTTAAAAGGTCATATATAAGGTCAATATATTTTCATAGGAATTATACCATTTCATGTGAATTATTAAATTTTTTATATTACTTTATGTGTACATCTATAAAATTAATATTTATCATGAAATATAATGTGTAATAATGAAATGGTGAGTGAGTTAAAGGTAATATAGGCCCATTGGTGGGATGATAGTCCCAACCTAGAGTGGAATATGCAATGTTTGGCATGTAGGGGCTTACTTAGAGTGATGAGTAAACTTTTCATTGAACTTCCTTGAGGAATGATATGAACCTACAAAAGGTTGCAAATGGAATTGCCACTCATATAATTTTAGAAAATGACTCTATCAACCCATAAAATAAGTGCTAGTTTAAACCCATTAAAGAATGGTTTTATATGATGAATATATATTTTTACAATTATAATTTTACCATATTAATTGATTAATTTCACCTAAGTAAGCAATTAACATTTATAAGCATGAATAATCATATAAATATAACATGATATGATAATTCATGTAAAGCATAACAATAAATAATAGCTAATATAGTATAGAGGATTAAAGGAATTGAAGGATAAATGAAAAAATTGCAAGAATAAATGTCATATTCTCTTATGTTTATCTCATTGAGAATGAAAAGATCTAGACATTAAATAACATCCATAATCCTCCAATTAGTAGTGAAAAATTCATCCTCGATTATTTTGAGTTAAAACTATATGATCTAAGAATGTATGAGGTAGATATTACAATTAATGCAAAAATTTTAATGGAAGGATTATCTTAATTAATTTGAGTCATTAATAAGCTCATATAATGGTTAAACAGGTTTTGAGGTCTAAACATAAAGTAAAAAATGCATTTCAGGCTAAAATAAAAATTTTGATTTATGTAAAAAGTAATGTCCATAGCATATTGTAGTAAATAGTATTAATGTGTGTGCCATACATTACAAGAATGATACTAACATGCACCATATATTGTAGTTAACAATGCATGTTACACATTATATTGAGCAATAATAATATCCATCGATTATCATAGGAGTAATACCATTATATAGTAAATGTTGGGAGAAAAATACCAATATGTATTACACATTACAAATTCAAAATAGTAACTAAATGAGAAAAATGTTTAGAATAATCAAAATTAATCATATGTTGTCATTTTTTGATATTCCAAAATCCCTTTTCCATCATTTGGACTTAAAAAATGTATTTAAATCAAATATAATCATTCTAATTTGGCCCATTTTACATGAATCAAGAAAGTTATGATTTTTGAAAATGGGTTTTTAATGTTAAGAACCTTAAAGAAATGATGTTTTATAACCAACCCAACTCATTTATGCAATTATGAAACAAAAATGCTAATGGGAAGTTCATTTCTTAAGTAATAATTTAGGGAAAACTTATAGGAAATTTACCTAACATTATAGAGAAAAAGGCAATGTGTGCCACATTTTAGGTGATATGCATTGAATGTTGCATGGAAAATGCAATGTACATTGCCTGTTATAGGGTAGAATGCAAAAATTTGAAAAACAAACCAAGAAAATAAAAAAACCTAATAAAATATAACAAAAATATAAGATAATGAAGGAAGAAAATGCTTTCAGAGCTTGCCCAAAGTTGGGGCTTCATAAATCCTAATTCCAAGGGTTTAGGAAACCAATTAGTCTAAGATATTAATTCTAATAAAGTCCAAGTAGTGATTAATTATTTTTTAGAGTGATTTTAGTAGAGTTTTGGTGTTTTTATTCAATTTTCACTTGGTCTTTATAGAATATGTCACATCCAACATTTTTATAATTTAAATAAATTTAATTTAGCTTATAGATAAATAATTGGATAATATTTTATTAAATTAAGTGTAATTTGGAAAGGGTAATGGAGACTTGTTATAATGATTATTGCAAGTGCATATTTAATAGTGAGATTATAAATTAATATTTTATATGAGTTATCATAGATATGGAATATTATCCTAATGGACATGAGTATGGAGTATTAAAGATTAATGGTTTGGTAAATTAAAATTTATTTATGAGATATTGGACTTAAGAAAATGGAATTTGCTATGTTAATAAGGCATATGGGGGTGATACACATATTGTTATAAGTTGGGGTGATGCTACTATTGACCTTGACTTTTTCACTTGTACGCATACATTTTTGGATTTTCTTTAATAAGGCTTAGGGTAATTCTCCATTTTTAAATCCAAGTTGCATACATGCTATCTGCAATGCCATAGGCCATTTGGTCGGATGGCGCATCTAGTTTTTTGCATGTGCGAGTTAGTGCATGAAGTTGACCTTTTCGTGCGTGCATGTTATGAATTTACTCTTTACTCGATATGGCTTGACATAAGTTCCCATTATTGAAATAAAGTTGCATATATATATTTCATAACCTTATGATTCATTTGATCATGTGACATATCTCATTTACAGCTCGTGTAAGCTAGCATATGAAGTGATTTTTCAACTTCATGCATCATATGAAGTTGACTTTTCAACTTCATGCACATATGGGACTTAAGATGTACATATGCCCAATTTTATAAGAGGTAGAGAGGTAAAGTTATGCAAGTTCATGCATGTTGCTTGCAAGTTTCATCCAATTATGACTTAAAGTATACAAATAGTGCAATTTTAGCAACTCTTCCAAGGCATGCAGCCTTTTCATTTTTGGTAGCCTAAATGGATAAAGTAAATTGCATGCTATAGCTTGAATTAACACTTGATGACTCTAGTTTGTGATGGTATATGGCATGTTTATGTTAAAGACTAAAAATATTGCTTAAAAATCCATTTAGTCATGGTATGTGCAAAAATGGTATTTCCATTTCTTGGTTTTAGCAAGTTTACGTTGTGTATAATAAATGTTCAAGTTTTGGTACCTTATTTATATAGTTTAATACCTTCAGATGTACTGAGTTGGTGAACTAAAATTGGGTGCCATTCATGATCCATAAGATGGTCATTAAGGGTACATGGTAGCATATGCATAAAAGGTGAAGAAGGGAAGGAAGCATGAAATAAAAATGACCATATGAATAGTGCACATGATAAAATGAATAGTAACTTATAGCATAACTTGACACTTAAATGAATGGGCATCTTAAGCTTCCAAACTTAATGCTATACACACCTAGACCTTATTATTACTCTTCATTATATACAAGGATATACACAAAGTGACATGAAATAATGTTAATGCAATATGTTCAAACATGACTATGACATGTCTTATACATGCTTAAATGTTTTAAATGCTTAATGTACATGCTAATATGTGCATGTATGAATTATATATGCTCTTGTACTTGAATGTAGAGATGTGTAATTGTATGAATATGGATAATGACTTACCATATATTCAAATAAAGGTCTATAATGTATAAACACACTTAATGGATGATATTATGGTTCAAATACTTAAGTTGGTCGAAAGGCATGTATGACTCCTACTTGTAAAGTGTGAAATATTATGAGATGATATGTGCTTGTATGCTCATTATGAATCAAAGTTGATTTATGATTGCATGTTATGAATGGATATGGATTCTTTAAGGTGATAAGTTAAGTGTAATATATGAATGACTTTACTAAGTACATATGAAATGGAAATGCTACAGGTTCAGCTGATGAGACTCATACTTCTCCTCCAGCTATCGATACGGGTAAAACTATGGTAGGTTTGTGTTATTTACCTTATGACCTCATACAAGGTCTTGAAATAATGAATTCTGACTTATATGCTCATGATATCATCCTTATGAGTTTATATTATGAATGATATCATATAATCATCTTTGCATATGATCATTAAAGCATCCATTATACATTATGTCATGAATTATTCATACATAAAGGCATATTCATGATATATCATACAGAGGATATAATTTGGGAAAGGAAAGTGATATACAGAGCAACTAGGTCATAGAGTTATTATCAATTCCCTTGATGGAATTATACAGTATATGTTCTTACCATGGAATCAGAGAAAATTATATTCCTACAGGAACTAGAGTATTATATAGTACTGGTACATAGAGAAAAGGACCTAGTAGGATTGTGCACAATCATATAGAAATGATATAAAATGTTACAAGAAAATCAGAAGGAGAATGCAAAGCATGATATCATTCTCACAGATATACATTATCATTCATATAATATGAAAATATAGTTGGTGAAATGATGAATGCACTACAGTTGTGCTTATATAGAAAAGTATACAAAGTAATGATGTTCAAATACAATATTTGGTTATATGTATACAAGAAAAGTATACATAGTATGTTATATGCATTGCTTATAATAGATATAGAACAATGCAAAGTGACATGATATGATTTGGTTATGAATGACAGATATATGATGTATTCATAGGATATAATGAATGAATACTATTGTGTATTGATATTACCCATGTTATAGATAATATTAGATTATAGGTACACATTATCTGAAATAGTTAAATGAATTGAAATACAAAAAATTTGTATACATCTCTTGTAGGATAATTAATGATTTTCTTGCTTAAGAGACTATTAATTATTCTATGGGAGCATGTTACATCAAGTTTGGGTCTGACATACTATATGCGTTGCATGAACATCTATATACAATGTATATAATATTATGGGTTGGCAAAAATCCAAAATTTCAATCATTTTTACTTCAATTTTTTAATTTACTTGAAGTTTCTAGTAGGATTTGTGATCTTGCAATGATCCTAATTATATGGATTCATCATAAATCATTTCAATTTCATTAATTTTATCTTCAAAATTGATTAATCAAATTGATTGGTTTAGCATTAAATCAATTTAATTTTGCTTAATGTTTCAATTAAACAATATTTTAATTGTAATTTTGAGTTTATTGATGATATTAGCCTTAATTAGATGTTGAGTTATTTTTAAGTGATGCCATATATGATCTTCGAATCTTCCAATTATAACTATGATCAATTTTTCCTAAAATTGATTATTTTTGATGTTTTTCATGACCTAACTTGTGTTTATTCTTATTTTTTTATGATATTGCTGACACATTCTAAGGGTTTAATCCTTGATTCATACTTTTATATGGCATTGGCTTGATTAACCATAACCTGACATTCCTTTTATTGACTAACATTATTTGTCTACTTTATTTGCTTATGCATTTTCCATTTATGCACTTTGGTTCATGCTGCCTGATACCATGATGTTCCTAAGTGAAGGAGTTGTAGCATAGGACTCACATCTCCCTACTAGTGAGAGATAGTATAAAAATTAGATAGTGATTGCTATGTCATTATCTATTTCTCCATGGAGAATGGGTGTGTTAAATTCTGGTAGCATAATAAACATAGTTTTCACATGAATATAGAAAGCAGTAAACACACTATATAAGGTTTTCACTATTGAATCCAAAAGATACAAAGTTTGAGTAGTCGATAGTATCCATAATTGTACGCCACAACCCAAGTGTATTAAGCTTAAAGCCATACAAGGTTGCACAAATCTACTCTTTATTATAGTTCTAAAGCTAGGAAATGTTATACAGTGCTGTGAGGGTAGATGTCATATCGCTACTCATTATCATCACTAGTTAGACCTTCCTTCAAACTAGGATTAGGAGACTCCACCTTGATATTATAGCATGCTAGATGCTCAGTCAATCATATGACATCAACGGTTAGCCATTGCATGATCTTGATGTAAACTTCACATAACTCAATCATGTCATGATAGTGGCCCTGCATTGCATGATCATATAGGCATATAAGGAAAACATACATGCATATGTATCTTACATAACATAGGTTATAGGTACTCATGTGTAACTCTAACATCTCTGTAGTATGATACTAACCTAATCTGATTAATAATGAAGAGATGTCTACCATGGCATCTCAAGGCACTTGCATAGGTCATTAAAATCATAGTTAGAGATCAATAAGATTGAGTGGTGTTTAGAGGTGCAATGCTATCTCTTCCCTCTTTGGTACATGAATGGACACCTTATGAGAAGTTGCCCCTCAATGAAGCCCTATGGATACTCAAATATAAGAGGTACCTTGGGGCTCATCACCTCAGTCTCAAGTGCTGTGCCAGATACTATGCTCCATGCTCTCTTGAAGGTGCCTCTCCCTTGAGAGTCTCCAACCATAGTAGTTAAGCCACATGATCTTCTCCCATTGCCAGAGGTAGTAGGTTGACCTTAGGATCCACCAACTTTGGTGCTCTATCCTCTATTAGTAGATAGCTCCACAGGTCTCAGTAGCTATGCTTAGATGAAAGTGGGATAGTTTAAGAGTGACTCTGAATGGCAATCACTCCTAGGAATGCCAATTAATGTAGTCATGATCTTTGGGTTAGCATTGATACAAGATGACTAGAACATCATTCAAGGTGGTATGCTGGGCTCCATATGACCTGCTGGTCCCTGATGCCAGTCAATGATGCACTCTCCTAAATAGAAGAATTGTCACTCTGGACACTCAAGTAGCATGTGATGCTCATCTCTCTCTAAGTGTATGTCTTGATATATCTAGGAAGGGGCATATTATGCTATAGGTTATATTGGACTTGCATTCATCTAACAAACATCAAACAAAATCAATAGATGCCTACTTAGGTATATTCTAAGCTAGTTACATTAAGCTTTAATAACAAAGCTTTTGTTTGCTATGTTTACCTTAATACAAAGCTATAAGCCATATGATCAACTCTAAAAGTGAAGCACAGTAGTTTACTCAACTATGTTACTGCAAGTATATAGATTATTGTTGTATGATATCGATCCCACAAGGATTTATTGCTCAACCATCACTCTTTGATTTCTAATTTGTTTAAACAATAGTAAGGGGTTGTTGTATCATATGTAGCTAATCAATTGCAATACAAGTACTTAAAGAAGCAAGAATAGAAATAGTGTTAAAGGATGAAAATAATATTAAGAAACATAGGAAATAAAATTTGTATCACAAAGTTGAGACAATATTCATGTGCTTATTACCACCTAAGATATCTAAAAGCATCAATCCTCCTCTCTCAAGGCAGAACTAACTAATTTCTGTTGATCTCAGAATCACTCTCTCGATCTATTTCCCTTAATTGGAGAAACCAATAAGCAATCATACATGAGCTAAGAACATGTAGATCTCTCATACACATCTACCTAACTTGAATGTCTAGCATTCTATAATTCAACTCTCGTTGCAATTACAAAGCTTAAGATTTCATTTTGAAAGCTAATCTTTAGAGTTAAACACCTTTCAATGTTCAAACATTCTATAATCTAACTCTCGTTGCAATCATAAAGCATGAGATATTGTTGCTAAACTCAAATCTTTAAAATTAAACATTAATAGTAATATAGAACAAAGCATAATCAACTATCCTTATAAAGGATTATAGAAATCAATTCCTACAAGAAAGTACTTAGCCATACATGGTTTCAGAGAAAAATAGAAGAAAGATAAAGTAGCAACCAAGAAGAACACTCTACAGATGATAAGAAGCTCCTGCTACTACCTTGGTCCCCTCCTTAAATTCTTGAGTGGAGTTCACACCTTGCCCTATCTTCAATTTATCCATATCTATGCCTATTACTCCCCCCATGTTGTGGATTCCATTGCCCATTAAAGCTCCTTTAAAGCTTTTTGTTTCTACTTCATGGAACCCATTCCTCCACTCTATCTTCTGTTAAATCATACATAAATTTACCCAATACTTGCAAGTCCACAATCATGGAGTTGAGGTCCATGATTGTGAAGAATTCCAATAGATATTCCTTGGTCTTTGCCTTGACTCTACGATCGTGGAGTTAGAGTCCACGATCGTGGAAAATTCCATTAGCTTTCTTCTTCTGTAGCTCTTCTGCCATGATCATGGCAATGGGCTCCATGATCATGGAGTTAGTCCTCCATGCATAAAAACTTCTTGTTTCTTCTTATTTGCTCTTCTAACACTAACTCACACATTAAATTCCACTAAAATAATATAAAATCAAACAAAATATAATGAATTTAATGCAAACTCACATCCTAAAACATCTAAAACATAATGCATGATGGTATACATCAACATCCCCACACTTAAACCTTTGCTTGTCCTCTAGCACATAAAAATAAAGAATTGAGAAGCTAGAAATGTTTAACTTAGATAATAAAGCTTAGTCATTCATACAATTGCACTAGATAACACAACACAACTCCTCATTCTATGCCTAGATATGAAATGTGAGTGATCTAACTTTGGTGTTTTGAGGATCATAAGGTTTTTATTCCTTGTCTTTTTATTTTTCTTTTCTTTTTACTTTGGATTCAATTTTTGTTTAGCTCTTGTTTGAGAGGTAGGTCTTTCTCATTGAATACCCCATGCTTGTGGCAATGGTACCCGGTTACTTAACATACTACCTTCGCTCGAATGGCTACTAGTGCTATTCTTTTCACTAGGGCCAGTACAACCCTAATGACAACGGAATAATTAGCTTTTGCCTTTTTTGCTTATTGTTTTGATTTTTATTTTCTTTTCTTTAGTCATTTCCTCTACTTTCTACCTTTTAAACCCCCCACTTTACATATCTTATGCATTTTCCAATAAGCTATGCTCTATTTTCTAGTGCAGACATAAAAGGATTAAGCTCATTATCTAAGGTAAATATTATACCCTCTTACTCCTACTGATTTGCTAAGTTTATAAAAGAATTATTCAAATTAAGGTGATTTCAAGTTAAACATGTTTATTTCAAAAAATGCTCATGCTATATTAAAGTAATTACAATTCACAACACACCATTACTCAATCATGCATGCAACACATGTAGAACTCAAATCACACATGCACATACTTAAATAAAACACATAAAAGTAGCAAATAACAACCAAGCATGAACAAACAAACATACGACAAACAAACAAACATAGAAAATAAGCACAAGCACACAATCATCCCCACACTTAGAGAGTACATTATCCTCAATGTACAAACAAGCAACAAACATAAAAGGAAAAAACACACAAAAGGATGGTGGAGATAGAGTGGGGGAGGGGACATGAATGCCTTAAGAGTTGGAAGAATCTCAGCATTTTCTTTGTCTGGTAGTGCTACTCCCTTCGTAGGTCGTTAACCATGGCCTCCACCCTTGTGAGGCGAGCAGCATTCTTAGCGTTTCCTTGCTCTAACCTCATCAGTAGTGCCTCTATGGAGTTATCCACTCTAGCTTCAACAGTAGGCACTTGTTGTTGTTGTTATTGCTACTACTGCTCCTCCTCTTGTGTCTTCTCTTCTGGATTAGCAGTACCTTCTTCTTGATCCTCATCATCCTCCTCATCTTGTTCTAGGTATCTATGTTTCATGCCTTTTCTATCATTGTAAGCCCTAAATTGGATGCCCTTTGAATCTAAGATACCTGTATCATACAAATATCTAGCATAAAACTTTTCTGATGGCAGCATGGTTAGGTCAGTGAAATCCACATCAAAATAATCAGTAATTATAGTAATGATGTGACCTAAACCTAGTTTCTTGCTCTATGGTCTAGCTCATGAACCCTTTCATGATATGGAAAATGGTGCAAAAATCATGTCCATTAAATATGCACCATAAGGGAAAGAGTTGTTGTGTGGAAACTTTGTTGTTCTCTATCTTAGCAAAGACAAAGACAACCATGAATTTATGAAGTAGGATTAAGACAAGATCTCTAATCAGCAAGTTAGGGGACTTAGGCCTAAAATTAGTATGTATGGATGAGAAACCATGCTGGGGTAGCTCAGTGGCATCCTCAATCATGTCATATGTCATCTCTAGTGGTCTACCTTTCAACTTAAACTTGATCTTACCCATCTTGTTCCTTATGAAGTCACAAGTGGTATAAAACTCATGTACTAGCTCTTTGCACATATGGTGCTCATCCATAATAAATGTGCCCCAACCTAGTTTAAGTGCAAAGGCTTTCAATGACTCACGCACTCCTAGTTTATCAAGCAAACCCCAATCATAGTAATGAGGAAGGATTATTTGCTTCTTACATACCTTTTGATACTTCCTACCTTCCTCCATTATATAAATTGGGAAAGGCACACCGAATTGATTTGCAATGTCAGTTGTCGATGATTCCGGTGCTTTTCCCTTGTCTTTGGTGTGCTTGGCAGTATGCTTGACTCACTTAGACATGGCTAGAAATGAATACAAAGATGGTTCAATAAGGTAACATTCCAAAAATTACAAGTTTTTGGACAATTCTACTTGGCCATGATCCTGGAGTTAAACTCCATGATCATGGAATTCAATTTTCTACATTTCCCCCCTTTGAATGTGTTTCACCCAAATCTCTTGAAAATGCAAGAAAATGGCAATTCATCACCTAAAAATTGGAAATGTGAAATTTCAATAATGAGAGAGAGAAGTGGAATCCTTACCTTTAAAATGATGATGACTTAGGAGAAAATGTAGTAAAATCCTTGAAATCTTCTTGCTAGGATGTTGAGAAGATGAGAAAATCAAGTTTTGAGAGGGAAAATGTGTATTTTGAGTTTTAGGAGTGAGGAGATAAAATGGGAGAGTGTTTGGAGGTGAAGGGCTGCTTAGAATTTTAAGTTAAAATCATGACCTAAGCCTTGTTCATGATCGTAGAGCTAAACTCCACAATCATGGAATTAAACAAAAACTTTCCTTATGTTTTCTATGTGCAGCCATGATCATGGAATTAAACAGAAACTCTCCCCCTTTTCCTTTTAACTCGGCCACAATTGTGGAGTTGATCTCTTCTCTTCCACTTATTTTTCTTTCATTTCATTTTATTTTATTTTATTTTTATCTATTTATTTATTATTAATATTTATTTTTTTCTATTTTTTATTATCCAACAATCAAAACATACATAATTGAATTAAAATGGACATCAATTAACAACATACAAACATATTTTAAAATCACTAGAACATAAAAATTTCAAAAAACATTTGAACTTAAAAACAACAATATGCACACAAAACACACTTACATGCTAAGTTTAAGGTCATCAACTAGATCTTAACTTGTTACGGGCTTACTCTAGTGAAGTTACCTCTCTGGGCTTCTAATTCAAACCACTGAGGTATACCTTGCATCATTGCCCATTGACCTTAAAAGTCTCCCCTCTTTCATTCCTTAGTTCTAGTGCCCCACTATCGAAGAAAGCAAATCCTCACTTCCTAACTAAATACATAAGATGTATACGCATAAATAAAAGCAAAATTGGTTCTGTGTATTGAATGATAATTGAATGGTGATGAATAGGTTTACATAAGCTTCTATTTATACTAGTTTCTAATCCTAGTCCTTCAAGGATATGGAAGTCTTAATCCAAGGAGGACTTGGTCTTCTATTCCTACTCTAACTTAAAAGATAAATAAATAAATAAAAATAAT
>CANYBF010579901.1:0-10935 GCA_948192965.1 Dalechampia spathulata | reverse complement strand
CAGAATTAGGTTAACTTTGGATGGAGTAGATGGGTCGGGCCCGAGGCCCAATCAAAAGCAATCCCTTTGGATCCGGAAGAAAGGAATTGGGTCTTGGGCCCCAATTAGGATTTTATTTGTTTTACGCTTTTTATTTAATTATTATTTTGGTTGGGTTGTATTAAATACCCAAATTGTTTTATTTTCATTTTATTTGCTTTTCTCTATTTTGGGTGGGTTGTATTTGCCCGCAGTTTATTTTCTGCATTTAATTTTCTGCACTTTATGCTTTCTTATGCTTTATAATTTGTGTATGCTTCCTTGTGTGCCCTATGCCATGAAAGAGTATGCTAACAAACTTAAACCTAATTGCGTGTTTAGGAGCATTCATTAAAATTAAATAAGTGAACATAATAAAACGGAACATTAATAAATTTGAAATCTCGAACCCAAACTCTGAAGAAATTCAGGCCGCTTCCCAACACAGGGAGGCCCGGGTTTTATTTCCCAGTTTTTCTAGTCATTCAATCGAATTGGCAAAACAAACTGGGTGGCGACTCCACTTAATAACCTCGACGCGATCTTTATAGGTTAAAGAAACAATCAACTATGGAAGTACGCCATTGAGAGCAAGCACCACTGCATCTCACACCGAAAAGCGTGCAGCGCTCCCGCGTCCGGGGTACGCTACTCTTACAGTCACCATGGATAGTACACATGTGGGGCCCACTACCCAACTTAGCCTAATTCGAGTGTTCTATGCACATAGAACACATTTTCGCTAATGCCTACGTGAGGCATGACCTTTTGGCACGTCGAATGCCATTTTGGGCTAGAATAGTGCTGCAGGCCCTAAAACAAGCCCATTAGTAAAAACTTGTTGTTTGGGGCCGAATTTGGAAAAAATAAAAACTGTAAAGTGACTCAGAACGTTGTTTGCATCTTCCTGGACATATGGCATGCATCCTGTTTTGCACGTACGGGGCGGAGCGCATAGCACTATGCGCACCGTACATAGCCAAAAAAAGACGTTTTGTCAGGAGCCTTTTCGGAACCAAATCCAGAAAAATTTTATGCTGCAAAGTGTCTTAGAATGTCAAATAACACATATTTGACATATGGCTCACATCCTATTTTGCTCGTACGGGGCGGAATGCATAACTATATGCGCAACGCATAGCACTATGCGCACCTCATGTTGTATAATAAAGACGTTTGGTCGGGAGCCTTTTCGGGACCGAATCCGGAAAACTTTCCTTCATGAAATTTTCTTAGAATGTTAAATAACGCTTATTCGGTATAGGGCAAACATCCCGTTATGACCCCAGTGGGCCCTACATGATGGGTCTAAAACTATATGTGTAGTATATAGGCTATGTGTGGCGCACATAGCCTTTGAATTTTTCAAATCCGGGCAAAAATTACAAAATTTCCACGCCCAAAAACTACTTTATAAATATAGAGCTTGGGGAAACATTTTAGGGATCCTGAAAATAACCTCAAGGCAAGCCAAACCCTTGCCAAATTATTTCATAATTAATTAGGCCCCTAATTAATAAAATGACTTGAATTTAAGGACAAATTGGCTTAGTTAAACTCCCTAAACATGGAACGAAGTAAGATCAAGGAAGAAAAGCCTCTACTATAAGGTGATTTTCTGATTTTTCTTCATTTTCTTCCACTATTTTCTATTTTTCCAAACTATATGCTGCACATATAGATCTATGTGCGCCACATGTAGCACATGTATGGCACACATAGCCCTATATGCTGTGCATATAGGTCCCATATTTCAAAGAAAAAGCCATTTTCTCCCATTTTTAGCCTATTTTTAGCCCAATTTGGCTATTTCAATAACATTTAAGGCTTCCCCATGCCTTAGGTGTCCTGGATCTGCCTTAAAACAAGCTGGATTTTAAATAATTTTAACTTTAAAATTTATTTTCTTTGAGTTGGATACAAATCCATGAGTAAAATTCTGGTTTTGGGTCCGATCTACTTAGATCGGGGTCGGATCTAGGATTTCAGCTTGAAAAACTTTGATTTTCTGTTGGTTTTTCAAACTATGTGCGCCACATATACATCTATGTGCGCCATACATACCCTATGTGTTGTGCACATAGATCTATGTGCAGCACACATATATAGCAGTTTTCACAGAAAATCCCATTTTTCGCCCGATCCACTTCGGATCTAATTTTTCCAGTGACTCCAGTAGCTTCCCTGTACACTTGGGGTTCTGGAACTGTCAAAACTTATCCAGATCTAGTTGAATTTAGCCTTAAAACTAATTATTTCATTTAATTGCTCAATTAAATGTTTGGTTTGCAAAATCGGAGGCCGATTCGTGCTTAAAATGAAGTACTATCTTCATTAATGTTGCATATTTTAATCTGTAGATCATTTTTATACTGACAGATTTAATTTTCTTGCAGATTCTTCAACTATGTGCACCACATGTCTACCTATGTGTGCCACACATAGCCTATATACAACGCACATAGTTTGCATTTTTCCAGAAAAATCATATTTCGGACCATATTTTATTGTATTTTTGACGTTTCCAGTGGTATTTGATGCTTTACAGTGGCTCAAGTATTCTGGATTTGTCATAAAATAATTTCATTTAATTAATTTTGGCCTTTTATGATAAAATGTAATTTTTGATCGTATAAATGCGGTTTTCGAAATGATTGGATTCAAATTGGTTAAGGGGCTATCTCCAAATTATTTCAAGTGATGTTAGCACTCCCATTTGATTTTCCATGATCAAATAAAAATAATTTTGCTTAAAATTGTTTTTTGTAAAAATTTATTTTCACGATCCAGCTCGTGTTAATTTTTACAATTATTGCCTAGTAATTGCTGAATTTTGACTATAGGTTTATGCCTTCATATGATATTAAACTAGTCAAATAAATTCTAAATTCATTTACTACTAATGAATTTTATTTGATTATTTTTGCATATTCCATTCGCACATTTTGGATCGTGCAAAACCGAGGGGAAATGAGGTATTACTTAATACCCCGAACGATTATGTATGTGAGGATATTTTGTAATAGGGTAGAATTATTTAATTCGGTCTGTAATAATTTCCCCTATTTTCCTGTCTGTATCCCTTATTTCCTCGATCCCTTTCTCCGGCCGTTAATTATTTTTAATCATGGATGATTTATATTTGCTTAAATATATATGTCATTCATGTCATATGCCATGTCACATGACATAATCACACACTACTATGCATGCCATGCATATGCTATGCCATAACATACCATATTTTGAATGCTCATATGTATAAATATGCCAATACGTAATACAATACGCAATCCAATTACGCCAAATACGCATTCCAATACATGCAATCAATATGCCTTGCCATGCATATGTATGCCATATCACATGTCATTATGCCATGATGCCATGCCACGTCGTATGCCATGACGCATGTCATACCGTATGTCACAACGTATACTATGTTGAATACACATTCACATACGTATCCACTATACCATGTCATGCATATGCCATGCCATACATCATTCCATATGCCATGCATATGGTATGCCATGCATATGGTATGCCATGCATATGGTATGCCAGGCATATGGTATGCCATGCATATGGTATGCCATGTATTATTTACATATCATGCATACGGTATGTCATTCATTTCACATGCCATACATACGGTATGTCATCCATGTAATACATCATGCATATGCCATGCTACATACATACCATGCATAAGGTATGTTATTTCACATATCATGCACATGATACGTCGTGCATCATCTCACATGCCACGCATTTGGTATGTCATGCATATACCATGCCATGCATCATTTCACATGCCATACATACAATATGTCATTTATTATGTCATGTCATACATATGCCATGACATGCAACCCTTCATATATCATGCATACGTTATGCCATTCATCCAACGTATCATGCATACATTATGCATACGCTGCGTATACGCCAAATGACAATATATTCCAAAACGGTTAACGCATAACGTAATACGCTATTTGCCATGTTATACGCTTATATACATGCTAGGTTGCCATATCATGGATATGATATGTCATTCATATTCACATGTCATGCATATGCCATGCTACTTTTTTGCTATTTTGCATGCCATGCATATGCCATGCCACTCAAATGCCATATAGCATTATATGTCATTTTATGTGCAACCTTGCAACACCAAATCACATGTCACGCTATGTGCTTACAATTACGCTCGTATGCTTGCCTGCCTAGGACAATTAATCCTAACTATAATGGTAAAATCGATTTTGGAAACTCATAGAATAGATCTCAACCACCCAAACTCAATCTCTGAAGAGTTTAACTAGCACTCATGCTATGGGTCGGTTGGACCAATCCGGAACTATTCGGTGGTGACTCCCTTGTGACTCTTTCGAGTCGTATCATTCCCTAAAGGAACCCCTTAGGAAGACTGCACTTTTGCTCCAACTGTGGTCTCCGGTCCGTGACTTTCACAAGCCTCGCTCTGGGCCCCGGCAGAAACCGGCGCTCACAAGTAGGGCTGAGCTTTCACATGTTAAATGAGAAATTATATGAGGTGGGGAACTAAGCTACCATTAATTAATTAAATTAATTTCAATTATTCTAGTAGGTATCCATAAAAAATTAAAGTATATTCTAATTAGCCAAATAAAATAAATAAATTCATATAAGAAACATTAACCATAATCAACAATCAAATAATCACAAAACAACATGCATTACTTACATACCAAATTATAATATTAAATCTCATGTATAACTCAATTCACCCTACATAAATAAATTGCACCAATAATACAAGCCATATTGATTTAAGGAAAATTCAATCACATGTACATGTATTATATAATAATAAAATCTTACATTTTATAACCATGTACCCTTGTAATAGGGTACCTTATGAACTTTTAACCATATAACTTTTAACTTTATAATATATAACATTTTGATCAATAATAGAGGCATGTCATTACAACCAAGTCTCATATCACAGTTTATCCCCATATAACATAAACAATCATTACCATATTTACAACGTAAATCCTCAATATAGTTAACAAGTACTAGATTATATATAACATACTACATATGCAATAAACATAAGATAATCATGTAATGCATATAAAATAAATAAAGTAGCCATTTATTCATCAACTTCTAATCATACATCAAACATCAAACATTTGGTTTAATTAAGATACATATGTATAATCCCTCTTGTACTCAGGTGCAAATATCCGATAATCGTGGATTTGACACTCCTTTAGTACCTCTCAAATGAACACCTACAATGACATATAATATAACTCTCATTTACACATGCAATAACATGTTTACTAACAACTATTTAATATTACCTTTCTACAAGAGATATGATTTTCCTTAATTAACTTCTAATAAATAATTAATACTATTTAATCTAACTCACCAAAATGGGTCTTAATAAAATCAAAAGAATTCATTTGTTAAGTCTAAATCATCAAATTAAATACATACTACAAACTTTATTGTATGTATTATCATATAATTTCTTAACAAAAACTAGCACATATTCATGTTTGTAATTCTTATAAATTAATTTAGATATTCTATATAACTCATCATAAATATTCAAAAGCTATAAAAATTCATATAAAATTCTAAATTGAAATTAGTAATAGCTACTTATGCTCCACCCAACATCACATTCATTTGTGATTATATAATGGAGTTTCCAACTCAATTTTTTCAAATAGTTATAATGCAGTTTATCATAAATAGTTTCAAAAAATCAATTTATATCTCAAGATTCAACTGTTGAATCAACTTCAAGTTTTTACCGTAAAAGATAGACTCACAAACCTATAATATATCAAAAATTCATCGTAAAATTATTTTTAAATTTTGAGTTATGAATTTTACAAATCAATCATAAAATTTACTCCAATTTTAACATGATACAATTAACTAAAATAACTTATCTTAATGATCTAATGTTTATTCCGTACTCTTGAGATATAAATTTTGGTATACTATTTATTTAATTCTCAAGGTAAACCCACCAAATAATTTCTTTAAAGTCAATAAACACACTTAATTTATACATGATATTTGCATAATTAAATAAACTCTCAAAAGATATTTATTCATCTCTCTTCAACATCAATGCTCAAATCACTAATTAAGAATAATATCCTAAAATATTCAACCATAGATAATTAAATTTAATCAATATAAATATATTCATTATTTCTCCCTTTATGTCAAATCCTTGTATAAAATTTCTAAATTTGTTTTTTTTTCTCATGGCTGCATTTTTGTTGTTTACGACCAACCCTTAATTTGTTTGTATTATACTATATATATTATTTAATTTGTTTATGTTATACTATATTGATTAGTTTGCATGATGTATAAATATATATTACGTAAATTAAGTTATTGAATAATTAATTAGTTAATTAACTATTTATTAATACATATATTTATATATACATGTGTATGTATATATTTATTATTTATTATAATTGGATCAATTTAAATCTAATACTATTAACCTAATAATAAAATAAATTGATGTAAATAACTTCTAATTAAATATCATATTATATGTAAATAATAGTAGCATTCATAAATTCATAAATAATTTATATGATTTAATTAATTTACATATATATCTATAACATATTTTATCTAAATTCTTATATATATATAATCATAATATATATGATATTATTTTATCCTAAATTGTTTCAATAAATTATGCAAATATACCATTCTAAATTGTTTCATTGCTTGTCCCCTTTAATTACTGTGATTCAGTTCCTATAAACCTTTCACGAGTAGGGGATTCTGTAGCACTAAAACTAGTAAGTTTTATTATCCTAAGAATGATTATACTACAAAAGAACTTAAAAAGGTTGGCTTGATAGTTCTTTGGGCATTAAATGAGGGAAACAATACAATAATGCATTGTTGCAAGGAGGGACCAAAAGTTTAGTTAACTCATAATCAAAAATTAAGGACGAAGGAAAGGCCATAGGCCTTATCTTGATTTACTTCTAACAAGGATCACACAACCACTCGCAACCAAATACTAAAGAATTGGAACCCTTACATGTTCCTTGTTGGCAACTCTTCAATACATATATTCCATATATCAACAAAGAAATACCCACGTTAAGTTTAAAAGCATAAAAATATATTCAATAAAAATATTGATAGTTAGCAAGCTAGAGTGAAAGTTACCAAACCGTGGAGTAAAAGCAACGACAACAATAACTTGTAAACCCAATTGAAAGCTGGAGTTCAAAACACAACAAACCTTCATATCTTCCTTCCTCAATGAGCATATTGAACTATGGAAACAAAATTTATGGTGGAACAATTTCATAGGTCAAAATTTTGAGATTAATGAAAGGAATGTTGTTTTTCTTAGGATCAAGAATTCTTCTTTGAAGAAGATATAGAAATGTCAATTTATGAAAAAAGAATGATTTTATGCTCCTAAACCAATTAAAACATCCATTACAAAAAATATGTTGTATGGCTACGAAATTTAGCTACGGAATTATTCCGTAGCTAAATAGAAATGGCATAGCGATGGAATGGCTACGGAAAAGAGAAAATAGCGACGAAAAAATGGGCGTAGCTAAAATCGTCACTATTTCCGTCGCTATATAACTTCGAATAACATGTTCCGTCATTAAGTTCGTTGCAATTTGATGATAAACCTGTTGTCGTAGCTATATTCGTCACCATTTGGCTACAGAATTAAATCCGTAGCAATTTATAAATTATTAATGTTCATATATATAATTTTTCAATGTATATATATATATATATAATTAGTATTAAAATTATAAAAATTATATAAATAATTAAACAACTTAAAATTTATACTGTTTTTGTTGTTTATAATTACTAATATTATTTATGTAATGTTTGTAAAAATGTTTTGCTTATTTTGTATAATTATAAAATATAAATAAATTATTTTGTAAAATAATGATTTCAATAATTAAAAATATTATTAATTAATATAAATTATATTTACATATATAAAAATATAAATAGAAAAGTATATTCTTAATATGAAGTGTTTAATTAATAAAGAATTGAAGATGCATCAAAATGACGTCGTTTTGCATAAGGTAAAACGACGTCGTTTTGCATAGGGTTAAAGATATCATTTTGCATAGGGTAAAATGACGTCGTTTTGAATAGGGTAAAATGATGTTGCTTTAATGCTGAGCGTATTTAACATCCATTTCTATTTTTCTATCAACCCTAATTTCCTAAATTTACACTGCAATCCTCATTTCCTTGCCAGATATCTATTATTCTTTGAAATTGAAACTTTAGAATCGGAAAGCTTTATCCATTTTCATTTGTTGGAGTTGGTAATTCAATTTTTTACCGAAGAAAATTGAAGCATGTGTTGTGATGTTTCCGCCTTGAACGATCTTCCAGCATTGTGTTGGACAGGAGCTTCCGGCATTGCATTGGAAAGGAGCTTCCGACATTGCATTGAATAGTATCTTTGGGCATTAGGGTCAGGATCTTTCGGCATTGTGTTGAACACAATCGGGCATTGAGTTTCCGAGTTAGACATTGAAGCATCGTGTTGGAGTTAACATGGTATGATTTAGTTTGGGCATCTTGTTTGTTGTTTATCATCTTCTTCTTGTGCTTGAATTGACGCATGCATAAGCTATTACTAACAGGTTTCCTTTTATGATCTTAGCATTGGTCTTAGTTAATTACAGTTTATTATGTTGACATTGCCTTGTATTGCACGTAGAAACGGAACTTAAATGGCTATTTGGTAGTGGGTTGTCCTACCTCATAAGATTTTGGGGTTTGAATAAGTGAAACTTGAAAATCTCATATCCTTTGTGTGTTATCCCTATGATTTTAGTAGTTTAATCAATAATAAATCAATTTAATGTAAATATCACTTCATAATGATGTACGAATTAATTTAAATCATGAGTAAACATTGTACAATCTGATGTTTTGCTATATGAATTCGTGGTAATACTTATTTGGTTGTTTATGTACAATGCACAACAATCAATTTCTTTATTTTTTTAGTTTAAATAGTTAACTAAAGATGAATTTATGTTTCATCTAATAGGAAGATTGAAATGAAATTATTCTTAAATTAATATAAGTGATATTTGCAACATCAAAACATCCACAAAATGCTAAATTGGTAAATTTTTGGTAGCAGTGTGGTAGCTGGCTTGGAAACAATAATTTTTCAGGACAATTACCTGATTTATGTTCATTAAAATTATTGCAGACATTGTAAGATTTGCCCCTTTGTTCCTGCTATTCTTTTCTTTGACTAAACAGCAAAATGCTCTCAACCTTTCTATGCTTTCATGGTCTTGACTAAACCTTTCAAAATGGTTGTGGTTACATCTCAACGTTGGTCAAACTTAATTGATTTGAATAATTTAAATTGTTAAACATGTGATATTATTGCAATAGATCCAAAATTTAATCAAATTTACATTCGATTATGATCAAAACTTGCAAGTTGATCGGAATTCACAATTTTGATTGTGATAATACATTTCTTTTCTTTTGAAGGCACTTGGAGAACAACCAATTCATTGGAGAGATCCCCTTATCGCTTGCAAGTCTTAGGAATCTACGAGACTTGTAAGTCTTTCTTACATGAATAATCATGCAAATTTATTTATTCGTATGCCTTTATGTGTTATTTACTACCTTCACTCTTATTGCATTTCAAATCACCCAATAATAAGCCATTTAGGAACTTTTGTATCCTGCATATACTTCTCTTGTCAGAACTTTGAAATCATGTTTGTTGAATCAATTTCACATACATTTTTAGATTATCTTCTCGACACCTTAATCAAACCTAAACTTTTTTTCCCTTCTTTTTGGGGTTAATAAGAGAACTACTAAACTGGAAAAATTAAATTACTAATTAATTAACATTCTTATTTAGATTACACTTAGTTAAAACTAATCACAACTAAAACGGAAAAGAAAAAAAATGAATATAAATATAATTCTAAAAAAATGGTAGAAGAATTATAAAGTCAATTGTTATCATTAAAAAATGAAGTAAATGGTGAGAATTGAGCTTCACTGAATGGTTGGGCAACTGATAGTTGCGGTTCTACGATGGAATTGTGCAAAGGGCAACATTTATGAGGGCCATAAAAGCCTCAAGGAGAAAAATATGTGCCAATTTGGTTGACAAGTATTTCATTTGTCTTAAATGGATCCAATTTATGTAACAAATTCTTTCTTTATCCCTTTCTCCTTTTCACAACTTGTTTCTTTATCCCTTTCTCCTTTTTAAGGATTCTTTTTATTTAATTTTGGTATTATATTTTAAAATTTTCAATTTTAATAAAATCATTATTGAGCATATAATATTATTTTAATTAATTGAGATTTTAAATTTAAATCTTAAAAAAAATAAAAATAGCAAATAATGTGAAATATAAGAGATATTTGAATTTTAAATATATTAAATTAAATAATTATCATCAAAATAAATAAATTTTATTTATGAGACTTAAATTTAAATTAATCAATATTTATTCTTTGATTTCCTTTATAGTCTAAGAAGAAAAACAGCAAAATTATATTTAGTAAATTACATGTATATTTTTTTAAAATGAGTTTAATTAAGATTATGATATAAATTAATATTTTAAAACTTACTTTTTAATTAAATGAGTCTAATTAAGATTATGATAATCATGAAATTGATGATTCAAGCAATGATCATGTTCATTCTGTAACTCATCCTGATGGATGATTCATTGATATTACTGATGGTGAAGAGGATGACATTGATGATGATGTAATGTTTAGTACATCATCTAATGATGAAGTTGATGAAATTGACGATGATGACATTGATGGAAGTGAATGATA
>CANYBF010579859.1:0-25076 GCA_948192965.1 Dalechampia spathulata | reverse complement strand
CCATGACCTCTTTAATGTGTTTTTCATGAATGATAATTGCAATAATCCATGAAAAACATGTTTTTATAAAATTTAAATGTTTATATTGCCTACTAATCACATTGCTTTTTTGATCAACAGGAGCATGTTACATTGCTTTTTGATATACAAAGCATATTTTGCAACATGTTACACATGTTAAGTGAAATGCACAATGTGAAATGCATATTTCCCATGAAACTCTACTGTTTTTCATATGTCTCCATGCTACTTTGGCACATTTATAGTGCAATGGGCATATGATGCATGTTACAAGGCATACATAATAAAGGGCATATATTAAAGGTGTCATACCCAAACTTAATGTAACATGCTCCCATAGAATAGTTAATAATCCCTTAAGCAAGGAAATCACTAATTATCCTACAAGGGATCAATACAATTTTTTTTCATTTTTGATTCATTTAGTTATATCAAATAATGTGTACCTATGATCTGATGATATTTATAAGCATGGGTAATATCAATATTTATAATGCATACTCATACCATCATCCATTATATAAGATCTGTGTATTTAATTTAAAATAGTAAAATGGCATTTATAATAAACACAACAAAAATACATAACATAAATATTACTACCACTAAGGTTAATACAACAAGCTAGATATACAAAAGACATCATGAAGTATGTTACATTGGTCCAAAACTACTTCGAGAATGAGATTCTTCGAAATCGCAACCTCTTCTGACTGTAAATAGATCAATCCAAACTCTCATTCAAAGGTTCTGGTCTTGCGTTCATTAAATGACAAATGTTAAGTATAAAACTCAATGATGCTATAAATGAGTAAATAACATGAACATGTATCATAGATAACATAACAAAAACAAATCATGATGAACAACTATTAAGTGTTACAATCATCTCATATCATATAGCTTGGCATTATACTTTATTCATTAAAAATGATGCATATATCTTCCTATGTAAAGATAGGAATAAATACCACAACAAATCCACTATAACCTTTCCTATATTAGATACTGTATTTGAACATCATTACTCTGTATACGTCTCTATATAAGCACAATTATAATGCATTTATCATTTCACAATGGTATTTCCATTATAGATGAATGATAATGTATGTTTATGAGAATGTAGTCATGCTTTGCATTCTCCCTCTGATTTTCTTGTAACATTTCTTTTCTTTTCTGTATGATTGTGCATAATCCCGTACTGGGTCCATTTTTCTATGTACTGGTACTATATCATTCTTTGGTTCTGTAAGAACATGACATTTCTCTATAGTTCCATGATAGGAACCAATACTGTATGATTCCATCGTGGGAATCTATAATAACTATATGATTCCACTATATGACCTAGTATGCTTTCACTAAACTTTGCTCTATGTATCACTTTCTTTCCCCCTTATATCTTTTTTATGATATGTCATTAATATGCCTTTATGTATGGATGAATCATGAGATGATGCATAATTGATGATCTAATGATCGTATGCAATGATGATCATATGATACCATTCACAATATAAACTCATTAAGTTGCTATCATAAGCCATCAAGTGGAAACTCATCATTTTAAGGCCCTATGTTGGATCATAAAGTGAATAGCACAAATTTGCTATTGCTTTACCTTTATTGATACTTCATGGAGAACTATGAGTCTCGTCCGTTAAACCTGTAGCATTTCCATTTTACATTCACTTAGTAAAGTCATTCATATATTATACTTGACTTATCATCTTTAAGTATCCATAATCATTCATGACATGTAATCATCATTCAACTTTGGTTCATAATGAGCATATAAGCATCATATTATCTCATAGCATTTCACACTTTGCATTTAGGGGTTATGCATGCCTTTCAGCCAACTTAAGTCCTTACATCATAACATCATCCATTAGGTGTGTTCATGTGTCATTCATTTTCATTTACATATATATAATCAACCAATATTCACATACATAATATTACATACCTTTTCATTCAAGTACAAGGACATAGATAAGTTAGACACATGCACATTGGTAAGTAAGTCAAGTATTTGGAACATTGAAGCATGTATAAGACTTGTCATAATATGTGTAAACATATAGCATTAATACTATCTCATGCCTCCAAATGTGTATCTTTGTGTATGATGAGGAGTTATAAGGTTTAGGTGTCCATAGTATCAAGTGTAAAAGCCTAAGACACTCATTTATTAAGGTGCCAAGTCATATTAGGCAAGTTACTATTCATTTGGTCATTTTTATTTCATGTTTCCTTTCTCTTTCCACTTAGTATGCATATGCAATTATGTACCCTTAATGACCATCTTATGAATCATTAATGACATACACTTTTAGTTCACTATCTCATGCACATCTTAAGGTATTAAAACATGCAAACAAAGTACCAAAACTTATATATTTATGGCATGCAATTCAAACTTGTTAAAACTGGAAAATGTAAATGTTATTTCTGCACGCACTTGTACTAATTGAATTTTTAAGCAATCTTCTTGGCCTTTAACATATACAAGCCATATACCATTGGAAACTAGACTCATAAAGATTTAATTCAAGCTATATCATTCAATTTAATTCATCCATTTATGCCTTCAAAACTTAAAAGGCCGCATGCCTTAAAAGAGCCTACCAAAATGCACATTTTCAGCATACCACTAACCTGTGCAATTTTTTCCTATACCATAACTTGGTCATATGGTCACTTTTAATGCATGAAAATGTTTTCCTAAGTCCTATATATAAATAACATATCTACATTTGCAATCATACATCCACATCTCTCATAATACACAATGTTACACAACTTGCACATTATGGCTCACTTGTTGCCTTATAAGTCTCAATGCATACCTTAACCATCTGACTTCCAAACCACATTAAAATCATACCATGCTAAATACAAGCATATATATACATGTTACACACAATCTCAAGTCCAATTGGTCAACATACAAGGCACATATCCATACTTAAAGGCCAAGTACGCACAATACATATAAAGTACATGCTTTGTTGCCCCTTAATGACCAATTCAGCATTTTCATGGCATAACTCACCTTTACATGCAACCAAACCCCATATTCAACATCTAAAAACATTATTAAATCATGTTTTCATAAAAACTAAAGGGCTACACACTTCTACCCCCAAAAGTAATGAAACTTGAAATATTCCTAAATTAGATAATAACTTTGAATTCAAGCTATTATCACATATAATCATCTTTCCATTAATCATTAAGCATAGAAAAGCCTCTAAACGCATTTAAACATCATTTAAACACTTCAAGTGGTAACCAAAGTACTAAATTTAAGGGTTATAAGTTAGGGATTTACACAAATTGCATACATTAAAACAGAAATTCCATTCGGTTGTAAAACAACATCAAACTCATCACTTAGCTTACTTATCTTTCATCATTCAATCCAATTCTTTCATTTACATACAATCCAAAACAACCTTACAGTAACTCACTTCTTCATCAAGCATGTAATAATGCATAATGAAGAAGAGAATGACATATAGAAAGTGCATAGAACACTAAAGTAACATGAAAACTAAATTCTACTCATGATTTTACCTTAGAAAAGTGTTTTTCTTTAAACTAGAATGCAAAGAAGAAGGAGAAGGAGAAAGAAGCCGTATGTGAAGTGAGCGAGGAATGATAAAACCAACCTAGTGTTCTTACATAAAATAACATAAGATAAAATTTTTGATTTTGTAAAGGAAGGTCCACTCATAAGGTGACATTTGTCAAGCTATGGTTAATTACTTAACCAATTTGTTTCCTTTTTCTTTAATTATCATTTTTACATCATTTTCATGTCATGCTTATATAAGAAAGCACTTACCATTCATCATGGTAATATGGACATAAGTTATACATAATATAATTTCCAATTGTAACCTTAACTTTTCATGAAATGCCATTTGTATCCTAGCTTACCGGTTTACATGCCATTGCTTCTAACTTCACTTTAACTTATATTTACATATTTTAAACTATACTTTATCACATAATTACGTATTAAACATGCCAATGCATCACCTTTCATGCATAAAATCCATCATAGAGCTTTATTTAAAGCATTCCATAAAAACATACCTCGTTTGCATCTTTAGTGCATATTCACTTCTATAATCATCTTTTCACTTTGTTTTCATTTTTTTCTCTATCAATTTCATATCATGTAAAATTCCTTTATCTAAAAGACATTTCATTTCATATTCATCATGTTAAACCATTCATGCATTTCATGCATTAATCAGTCTTGCACTATAATGTATGCATAAAATGCATACATACAAGGATGTTATATGTGTGGATATGACACTTTTTTGCAATTATAATTTAGTTGTATCACAATGAACCATATAAAAATAATAGATTCTCATGGCTTATAACATTAATCATTATCTAGAGAGTTGAGAGTGAAAAATCATCTTTAGAATAAGCATTATTCAAGTCTTTAAAGTCAATATAAAATTGAATTTATCCATTCTTCTTTCTTATGGGCATAATATTTCAAATACATGTTGGGTACTTAAGGTACTTAGCTTCTTCATTAAAACCTACATCTATAAGTTATTAATTTCAAATTTATTTATAGAATTAACTTTACATAAAAATGACATAAAGCTTGTTTCAGTAATCTTGCATTCTTCTCAACAACCAAAAGATGAACAACTACTTTAAGTTCAAGTCTTAGCATCTTTATATATGTTTATATAAAGATATCTTAAAATTTCATATAAAGCTCAATATACTTTATTTTCTTCCCTAAACGCTAAAGAAGTATCATCGATATTCATGATGGGTAGTTATTATAAAGTTCTTTGGAATCAACATGAATGGCACACTCCTCTGCCCTCTTTAAATTACCTTTTTTTATATATAATTACTCTAAGTCATTTATGAATAACCATTCTTGGCATCTGTTACTAATGTTTTTCTTGATTCCTAAGTTTGTTAACATAAAGGCATAATTGGAAAAGCTTCTTAGATAATCAAAAACCAAAGTCAGCATAATTTTCTTATCCTCTTATTGCTCTTTATTTTCAACACATATGTACTATGAAATCTCTTTGCTAACTTTCAAGCATAATGGAGTTAATGACTTGAATATTAACCTATAAATAGATAATCCCATGAATTTTTATTTTTGTTGCCATTTCTTTTTAGGCCACCCTTTATATGTTTCATTCTTTTTAATAAAATTTACAATATATATTGATAACTTAAGTGTATTATTTTCACCATACCCTACTTTAATAATAACTTATTAGCATCTAGGTCATAACCATTGATCTTTTTAGTTAGAAAATCACCTTTCTCTACCATAAGATTTTGATATGGTTTCATAAATCCATTTAATAGAGGATTAGAAGGTTTAAAGTATGAGACCATCAACTATTTCATTTATATCATATGAGATTTGAGAAACATCTTAATTTTTCATTACATCTAACTTCCTATTTATCAATTATGATTGAATCTCAATGGAACTTTACATCCATAAAATATAATTCTATTATAACAAAAGGTTGATAATTGGCATCAACTTTTTGTATTAACATATTCTTGATATACTTGAAACATTAATGGATGGTAGATAGAATAACACCATTGTCATGTATCCTTGGCTTCTCAAGTAACATCTTCTAAGTTATATTAACTTCAATTACATGAAATAACATATTTAATTTGATTATATCAGTAACCAATGCAAATCTGATCTTGCCAAGAGTTCTTTGTATCCTTTAGTTGAAGCCTTACATCATTAATTATCTTCATAAATGATCATTTATCAATATGCCTAACTTTTCATGACTTTTAAAGATAAAATATTAACAACAAATCCATGGTTAATTAAGGTCTCATTAACTTTTTTCTTGTACACATCCTTTAATAAAGAGTGGTTAATTATGGAGTTTTAACTTAAGTAGCAAGTATTATCCAAGAAATAAATTTTTATTGAACAAGACTTACAAAGAGCTTTAGTAAACCCTTCCATCTTTTTCTCAACTTATTCATAATCATCAATATCTTTATTGCCATTATAAAAAGAAATAATAATATCATCAAGCCCCATGAGTTCTTTTAGTAAGAACTCTTTAATGTTATAGTTATCCTTAACTTTTGTATAAAATCAAACTCTTTTTTCACTAATGGTGGCTTCTTTACCATGGTCCTAGTAATTAATTATTTTAGAAGTCTTCTCATAACCTTATTTTTCCTTAATGCATACTTAGTGGTAGGAGCTTTCTTCTTCTTTTTCTTTTATTAGGTCATAAGAGTCCATCCTTCATTTAAGTAATCTTTAACTAATAAGGCTCTAAACTTGATATCCCACATAGCTTGCATATCATCACTTTACATTATAACTTATTTAAGTAAAGGCAAAGTTGGGAGGAATACAACCACAAGCTTAGAAAATCAAAATTTTAAAGTGATAGCATGATGGCCAAAATTAATAATAAAGGCCATATTAGAAGTTTTAGTACTTTAATCAAAAGATAACTTCTTCATTCTCATTCAACTACATCATTTTATCTTTCAACATAAAATATTTTTCAATAAGATAATTGATTAACTAATTATTTTTATAATAATTCAAATTATTCATTCAAATAACTTCCTTAAGAGGCTTCATTTTGGGCAATTAATTGAGATTAGCATCAAATAAATCTACTAACATCTTAGGGATGTCAAAATCAATAAAAGGGTACTTGTCTTGTCTCTTTTTCAATGTGCACTTTTTAATGGGTTTATTTATAGGCATATAAGCTTTCATATCTTCTCTTTTTTTAAGCTTGGTGGAAAATTTAAAAGGTGTAATGCTAACAAACATAAATTATTATTTTTAACTTTTATGAAAGGTTTTTCCCCTTTATTGACAATATACCTCCATTTTCCTTTCTTTAGATCTACGATAGGGAAACCTTGGCTCTTAATGGTAGAAATACTCAATTATATGTCATGTGTTTGAGTAGTTAACTTTTTTAAAATCATAAGCTTAATGTCATGGAGGATTTAATGCATATGTTCAATGCACGTATCAATAATAAAAGTTTCTAAGAGGTGATCTTGTAATTGAGGCTGAAATTTTTCAATTAATGAATGTAATTAATGATAGGTTTACCAATCCATTAGCATGAATTAATTAACATTATCATGCTTACAACTTAGTAAGTACTATAAAAATGGTTAAGGAACTTGCATTTCATTTATGCCCAATTAGCAACCAAATTTTACTCTAAACCTATTTACTAATCAAAAGCATCAATAATTAAATGAAGTACTTAACTTTTAAGTCACCATATGTACCTGCATCATTACAATTTTAATAGAATAAGCAATATGTTATTAAGGATTACCCTCAATATCAAATTGCAAAAATAATTTATGGTTGATAATTTTCAAGAATTCTCATTAATAAATTATTTAGATTTATAGCTTAATAACCTCTTTGATAAGGTTTTTTTAACTAATTAACAAGAATGGATCTACTAACAATGTGTAGAGGTTATTTTACAATAATAACAATGGAGATGTCAATTATATCTCCACTTTATGGTTGTCTTTACTTAGTGAAAATTACTTTCAATCAAACTATCATCTTTACTTAAAAGAAAAGAGATATATTCATCATTCACCTTGATTGAGCCATTAAGACTCTCCAAAAGCTTGCTCAGTTAAGCTATTTGTGCTTCTAGAAAATTCATGTTAATTATCATGATGGTCATTACATTATAGACCTACTTGAAGATTTATCCTAATTTGTAAAATTTGAATTTCAGATATTAAGCTTAAGTTAGAGAATGAGTCAAGGTTTCCTTTATCTTGTAGAGATTAAGTAGTTATTGATATCTTTACAAATATTTTATTTACTATATCATTTTGATCCTTACAATCCAAGCTTATTATCAAACCTCTACCTACCTCTCTTTTGGGGAGTGTTAGTCAATGAAATAATATTCACATATGATTTATTCTCTCTTATTAATAATTAAGATATATTCAAATATGATATGTAATTCAAATTTAGCTTATAGTTCTATCTTATCATAATGTATTCAACTTTTATATAAGGCTATGTGAGTAGCATCCATTATATACAATATAAACATTATTATTCTTCATAACTCTAATTATTCATATGGTATAGTAGTTTATAGATGGCTAACACCAATTCCTCTTCCTCTTCTTCCATTATTCCAGTCATGTCTTCTTCATCTTTACCCTCTTCAAAACCATATCACACTTTTGCAATTAAGCTAAATCAAATTAATTTATTCTACTTCTAAACTATCAAAATTTAACAAGTTTTAATTATAGGTTAATTTCTACATCAATTGAAGAGATTTAATCCTCAACTAATCTAGTTGTCATTGGTTCCTAATTCTAATTTCATGATTTGGTTTAAAAAGATCAAATGCTCATGCCTTAGCTTTTTCATATTTCTTTGAATCTATTTATTCATATGTTATTGGTCTTATTACATGTTTGTTTTTTAATATCTTTATGAAGCCAAAGTAATTATTAATGAGCTCATGGCCATAAGTAAGCCTCTTTCTAATGCCAAGTTAAAAGTAGTGATTTTTCATAATATTTGACCAAAGTATCATTTTATTATCATTGTGCTAACTTTAAATGCTAGACCTATCATGTTTTATGAGTTTCATAGTCAATTACATACCTGTGAAATCATTCTCAAAAGTATGCTTTAATTATCTCCAATGATAGATGTAGGAAATATGCTCTAATTGCTTGAAGTCCATGTACTTCATCAATATAGAAAGTGCCATTATTGCCAACCATGAGCTACTTATGTTATTCATGATTTTATGAGTTCTCAATTTCCTAATATTTTGCAATTGATTTCTAATACTGGTGCTTCTCACTATGTCACCCGTGATGCTTTCTCACTTACTAGTGCTGACGGTTACAAAGACCATGATCTTCTTCATGTAGGTAATAAGAAAGGTTTGTAAATTTCTCATATTTGTAAGTTGTCCATTCCTTGCAAATCTACTCCTATAAAATTAAATAATGTTATATATGTTTTAAAGTTTACTCATGGTAATAAGTGCTTTTTTGAATTCCACCTAACTTATTTTATTATTAAGGATCATGTCAGAAGGAAGGAATTTCAAAGGGGTACAATCAACTAAGGATTATCAACTCAAAATTCCTTAAGAATTTTTTTAAAAAAATTCTTTATTGATATCTAACATTATTGTCTAGGTCATCCTCATGCTAAAATTCTTTAAGATTTAAATTGTAAATGTAGATTACCTTATGACTGCCTTCCAAAGTTAGATGTTGTTCTAATTGTATGCATGAAAAAAAGACTTACATTTCACTTCATGCAACTGATCATTTTTATCAATTTATTTTTCAATTAATTCCCCTTGATTTATAAGGCCTTACTCCTATCATGTGTGGTAAATAACGTCATTTTATATGTTATTCATTGATGCTTTTTAAAATACACATGTTATTATCCTTTCATCCATAAGAGTGATCTTTATGATGTGATCTTTAATTTGGCAATTCAAATGGTTCAATAAAATTAGGGAGGTAAATTTTGAAAATTATCAACTTATTTTGAATCCCAAGGTATAATAATACATTTTGTTACTTGTCCACATACTTAAAATGTTAATGTTAAACATAAAATTCATCATGCCATGGACAATGGTTTAACTTTGCTTACTCATTTGTTCATTCTATTTAAATACTAACATTATGCTTTTTCTATTGTAGTCACCTTAATCAATGTTATGCCTACTCCTATTTTAAAGAATACTTCTCTTTTTTCAGTTTTATTTAAATTGGATTCTCATTACACTAAATTTCATGTATTTGGTTATGCTGCATATCCTTTACTTAAACCTATAACTCACATAAGTTTGCCTTTCATACTACAACTTATGTTCATTTTAGTCCAACTTCTAATCATGATAATTATTTATGACTTGATCATACTACAAATTGAATGTATATAGTCAAACATGATAAGTTTGATGAGTTATATTTTCTATTTAAAAGTTTTAGGTTATATCAACTTTTCTTAGATCAACACTCATGTCTTTCTTTTTCTCAAACTCTTTGGCTTATAATTTTTTGCTCTAATGATAATGGTTTTAGTAGTTTATGTCTTATTGTCCCTTAATTTTCACCTTCATTACTTAATGATGATGTTTGTCTTAATTCCATGTAATTAAGGGGACATTTATCCTTAAATTAAGCTAAAATTAAGCTAAAAATGAAGTTTCTTATTTTCCCATAAAATAATACTTGTCACATATTATGCAATCTGTAATGCATATTGCCATTTTTGGATAACATGCTCACATATTGCCCTTTTTTGGTAATGTAAGATGCATTTTGTAGCCTTGGTAAAATTTCCACATTGGGATTTAAAAATTCAAGTTATCCATTAACTTTATAAAATATTTGTTAAGTATTCCTTCAAAAAGCCATGAGAATTAATTAAATTAAGCCAAATGTTAACAAAATCACTTCAAACATAATTAATCTCATCTATGATGACATTAACATCCCAATTTCAATTTTTTATTCAATAATGATATAATTCCTTCAAAATTTAATGTAATGAAGAGCAACTTTGCTTGTGTCTATGAGATGTATTTTGATGGCATAATGTATGAACATAAGCATTTTTTACATTAATGCATCATACATTGAAATTATTAATATTGGCATAGATTACAAACCTTGTCTTATTCATATTACATTAAACTTAAGTCTTAAGGAGTGAATGAGAATAATCAGAATATTGAAAAAGCACATAAAAATCTTTGCTCTAAGCTATTAAGATATGTTGAATGATGATAAAAGTATTACAAAATATAGAATTTTAAATAAGTAAGGGTTCAAGCCAATCAAGTAAAAATTGCATTATCTATAACAAAAATGGGCTTAGAAGTTCAAGAAGGATATTCAAAAGCATGCCAATAAATCAAATTAATCCCTCATTAATAGGTAAAAGTACAATTTAGACCTTTTTGGTTTAGGTGATTTATGAAATGTTATTTTAATAGTTTCATATACAATATATCTTTTTTCTACTAAATAAACATATGATATGGTTATCTAAGCTAAGTTTTTATTATTTGTTGTTTAATTGAAAATGATAGAATAGTGCAAACTATTAATATGATGTTTCATTATGGTAGAACATGGAAAAGTATGAATGGGTTAAGATATGTCAATGGGGAAGTAGAAATAGTTAGGAAGTTTGATATGGATTATTTATCTTATTTTCATATAAGAAACATGTATAATATCAAATCAGGTTATATAAATGTCAATTAAATATATGTGCTTGAACCTCAAAAGTCCTTAGATAAGGGTTATTTTAATCTATGATGATAAGAGTGTTATGAAAATGATGACATAAATTAGGAGTGAAAAGGAGTTGAATAAGGTGCATATTTATACACATCATGATATTAATATGTTAATACTAGTACATGATATGATATTTCATTTCTATGAATGATTGTTATAATTTGAATGATAGGGATAACATAGTAATAGCTAAATAGTGTAACGACATTAATGTACATAAGAATGATGAAAGTAGTACATCTAGATCCAATTTTAGTTTTGGTTTAGGAATATCTTTAAGGATAGTGTTCAAATTCTTAATATGAGTGAATTTATTGGTGAAAAGAATTATAGTGGGGTGAGTCATCAAGGAGTTATTAATGAGGATAATGGTCAAAATAAGATGATTAATGAGGCAATTATTGATGATGATGAAGATGAAAATAGAATGAATAATGAGGTAGTTATTAGTGAAAATGGTAGTGGAAATAGGGTGAGTGATAAGGCCATTATTTGTGAGGATGTTAGTGGAATAAGATGCATAATGAGACAACTATTAGTGAGGATGGAGATGAAGATGATAGTGAGAAAGATGATTATGAAGAACATGATTATGGGGTAGAGGATAATACAAGTAATGAGAATGAAGATGAGATTTAGTTTTCTTATGAGTTAATTAAGCAAAGAACTAAAAGTGGAAGGTATGAAATGGATAATGACAACTGATATTTTATTTCAAGGATGACTTTTAGTAATGCAAATGAAGCTTGAGAGGCCATTGCTATGCATAATGTTATTAAGGGTCAAGACTTACAACTCAAACCTAATGAACATTTTATTATAAAGTCTAATTATAGATTTGAGAATTATCCATTTTGTGTTGTTCATCTTAAAAGGTAGAAAACACTAGGGTTTAAGTGTAAAAAAATTGCATTTAGAATATAATTGTTATAAGAAATTCCAAAATTTGAGAGTGACTACTAGTTTTATTGTTAATGAGTTCAAGTCAAGTTATACAACAAACCAAATATTACTATTAAGGATTTAATAAGAGATATTAAGAAAGATATGGGATTGAATTTATGTATCACATCCATACACACACAACATCCTTGTGTGCATGCATTTTATGCATACGTTATAGTGAATGATTGATTAGTGCATTAAATGCATGAATAAGATATAGTGCATGAATGCTTTAGCATGATGAATGTGATATGAAATGTCTTAGAGATAAAAGAATTCCATATGATATGGAATTGATAGAAAACGAAATGAAAAGAAAGTGAAAAGATGATTAAAGTAGTGATATGCACTAAAGATGCAAATTTGGAATGCTTTTGTTGGATGCTTTGGATGAAGCTTTATGATGGAATTTATGTATGTAAGGTGATGCATTGGCATATTTAACATGTTATTGTGTGATAAAGTATAGTTTAAAATATGTAAATATAAGTTAAAGTGAAGTTAGAAGCAATGGTAAGCTAGGATACAAATGACATTTCATGGAAAGTTAAGGTTAATATTGGAAACTATGTTATGTATGATTTATGTTCATAACATAATGATGAATGGTAAGTTTGATATTATGAAATAATGACCTAAATATGATGTAAAAATGAGAATTTAAAGAAGAAGAAGTAAATAGGTTAAGTAAGGTAAGATAAGATTGCAAAATGTCATCACATGATTAGTTAAATATTAATATGGTCAAAATTAAGTCTTATCTTGCCTAAGGAAGAAGCATAAGTCAGTTTTCTTCATCCGAACACCCTTCTAGCTTCAGCTTCTTCATTTCCTTCTTCTCTTTGCATCTTAACTTAGAGAAAGACACCCTTTTAAGGTAAAATCATGCAAATAATTCAGTTTCCATGTTGCTTTAGTTTTATATGCAATTTACCTATATGTTCTTCTTCTTCTTCTATGCTTTTTACCTCTTTAATGAAGTGAGAACTTGTTGAAGGGTTATGGTAATTATGTGTTAGTAGAAGAATTGGAGTGAATGATGAAAGATAAGAAAGCTAAGTGATGAATTTGATGTTGTTTTGCAATCGAATGGAACTTTTGTTTTGGTGTATGAAATTTATGTAAATCACTAACTTGTAACCCTTGAATTGGTCATTTTGGTTCCTAATTGAAGTTTATGAATGATTTTTAAAGGGGTTTAAAGGGTTTTATATGCTTAAATATTGATGGAAAGATGATTAAATGTGTTGATTACTTAAATGCAAAGTTGTTACCCACTTTTGGACTTTTCAATTTGCATAGTTTTTAAGGGGAAAAATTTTGTAGCCCTTGATTTTGTGTGAAAAAATAATTGAATAATGTGTTTAGATGATGAAAATGGGGTTTGCTTGCATGCAAAGATGAATTATGGTATGAATTATTCGAAGTGTCCATTTAGGAGGCAGCAAGTGTGTTATTTATGTATATTGTATGTATATTACCTTAAAGTATGGCATGATTTAAATTTGGTTTGGAAGTCATATAGGTAAGGTATGCATGAGGAAAGTTACAAGGCAGCATGCAAACCATTATAGACTGGTTATGCAACATTTGCGTATTGTAAGAGATGTTAATGTATAATTGTAAATCTGGACACATTGCTTATGGATAGGTCTTAAGACAACATGTTCATGCATTAAAAGTGACCATATGACTAAGTTATAATAGGGGAAAGAATTGCACAAGTTAGTGGTATGTTGAAAATGTGCATTTTATTGCATTTCGGCAGGCTTTTTTGAAGCATGTGGTCTTTTACATTTTAAAAGCATTAATAGATGAATTAAATTGCATGATATATCTTGAATGAAACCTTGATGATTCTAGTTTCTAATGGTATATGGCTTGTTTATGTTAGAGACCAAGAAGATAGCTTAAAAATTCAATTAATTGAAGTACGCGTAAAAATGGTATTTGCATTTTCTTGTTTCAGCAAGTCCATGTTATATACCTTAAATGTGTAAGTTTTGGTACTTTATTTGCATGGTTTAATACCTTGATATGTGCATGAGACAATGGACTAAAATTAATTATCATTCATGATCCATAAGATAGTCATTAAGGGTATTTAGTGGCATAAGTGAAAAAAGGGATTAAACATAAAATGGAAATGACCATATAAATAGTGCATATGACCAAATGAATAGTAACTTACCTAATATGATTTGGTACTTTAATGAATGAACATCCTAGCCTTCTAAACTTAATGTTATACACACCTAGACCTTATCTCTTCATTGTACACATGGATATACATTTAGAGGCATGAAACAAAGTAATGCTACATGCTTACACATGTTATGATAAAGTCTTATACATGCTTCAATGTTCTAAATGCTTGATTTACATGCTAATATGCATGTGTATGACCTATATATGTACTTGAATGTAAAGGTCTGTAATGGTATGCATATGGATAATGGCTACCCATATATGTAAATGGAAGTCAATTACGTATAAATACACTTAATGAATGAAATTATGGTTCAAGAACTTATGATGGCCAAAAGGCATGTATATCCCTTACTTGTAAAGTGTGAAATGTTACAAGATGATATTATGAATCAAAGTTACACTATGATTACATGTGATATATGGATATGGATTCCATGGGATGATAAGTTAAGTATAACACATGAATGACTTTACTAAGTGAATATAAACTCGAAATGCTACAGGTTTAGTTGATGAGACACATACTACTCCTCCAGCTATCAATAAGAGCAAAGCTATAGTAGGTTTATGCTATTCACTTTATGACCTCATATACTTGAAATAGTGACTTCTCACTTATATGTTTATGATATCAACGTAATGCATTCATATTGTGAATGGTATCATATGATCATTATTGCATATGATCATTAAAAGATCCATTATGCATCATGTCATGAATCATTCATACATAAAGGCATGTTCATGATATGTCATATAAAGGATGTCAGGGGGAAATGAAAGTGATATACAGAGCAATGTTCAATGAAAGTGTATTGGGTCATAGAGTTATTATCGATTCCCTCGATGGAATCATACAGTATAGGTTCCTATTATGGAACCATAGAGAAATGTTATATTCCTACTAGAACTAAAGTATTATATAGTAATGGTACATAAAGAAATGGACCTAGTATGAATTGTGCATAATCATATAGAAAAGAAATGATATGTTACAGGAAAATTAGAGGGAGAATGCAAAGCATGACTGCATTCTCATAAACATACATTATCATTCATATATCATGAAAGTACAGTTATGAAATGATGAATGCACTATAATTATGCTTATATAGCAAAGTATACAAAGCAATGATGTTCAAATAAAGTATTTCATATAGGAAAGTTACAATGGATCCTTTATGGTATTTATTTTTATCTTTACATAATATGCTATATGCATTGCTTATAATAGATAAAGAATGTTGCAAAGTGACATGATATGATACAGTTATATTACTTCATGATTGTTCACTATGATTTAATGTTATTATATTATCTATGATACGTGATCATGAGTCATTTACTCATTTTATAGCACCACTAAATTTTATACTCAGCATTTATCATTTAATGAATGTAAGACCAAGACCTTTGGGTAAGAGTTTGGATTGATCAATCTACAATCAAGGGAAGGTGCAATTTTGAGGAATCCCATTCTTGAAGCAGTTTTGGATAAATGTAACATACTTTGAGATTTCTTTTGTATATGCAGCTTGTTATATTAACCTTAGTAGCAATAATACTTATATTATGTACTTTTATTATATGTAATATTGATACCATTTTATTATCTAAAATTAAATACATAGATCTCATTTAATGAATGATGATATGAATATGCATGATAGATATATGATATATGCAAAGGATATAATGGATGCATACTATTGTATATTGATATTACCCACATTTGCAGATACTACTGGATTACAGGTACACATTATTGATATAGTTGAATGAATTAAAATGGAAAAAATCTATAGATCCCTTGTAGGATAATTAATGATTTCCTTACTTAAAGGATTATTAACTATTCTACGGGAGCATGTTACATCGGGTTTAAGTGTGACATTATCATACTCTAAGTGCAAGAGAGATAAAAAGTTAGTTATGACTCAACTCAAAGGGAGTTAGGTAGAAGAGTTTTAGTATTTAGGAGCATATGATTTTGGCATTAAAAAACAAATCCATGAAATAAGGCTGAAATTGAGTTTGTACCCTAAAGCTTTAATAAAAGATAAAAATGTGTTTAAAAGAATGTTAATTTGCTATGATGCATTGAAAAGAGGGTGGAAGGTAAGATGTAAACCAATTATAGGTCTTAATGGTAGTTTGTTAAAAGGAGTTATGAAAGCATAAGTACTTATTGTAATTGGAAAGGATGCAATGGAGCATATTTATCCCATGACTTAGGTTGTCATAGATAAGGAAAACATAGTCAACTAGAAATGGTTTTTGCAATGGTCAGTGCCTCAACTTGAATTAAGTGATGGAAGCAACTTAATAATTATGTCAAATATGCAAAAGTTATTATTATTTTGTTTTACTCTTTTAGTGATGATTACTCTTATTTAAACTTATTTTATGATTATTTTATTTCACTATTTTAATTATGTTCTTTCATATAAATTATAAGGCTTACGAAGTGTTATATATGAAGTGATGCCATTAGTGGAGCAGAAATAGTGTGCTCGTCATATCTTTACCAATTAGGCAAAGAGATTAAATGTAAATGAGTTAAGGAAAATATTTTAGCTATGTGTATGGATTACTTATGTTAAGGAATTTTAAGATAACTTGCTACTTTTTAGAGAGGTTAACTAAAAGGCAATTGAAGATTTATTAAAATATCTACCTCAAAACTAATGCAAGGCATATTTTAACAATAAAAGCAAGTCACAAGTAGTGGTTAACAACATGATGAACTCATTTAACTCCAAACTTTTAGTGGCAAGGCAAAAACCAATAGTTTCTATGTTTAATGATATTAGGGTGGTTGTAATGAACAGGTTGGCTAATAATAAGGTTATGGCTTGTAATTGGATAAATGAATGGAGTCCAACTTGTATGGAGATAGTTGAAGTGAACAATCTTAACACATTTAGGTGAAGTGTCTTTTTCAATAAATAATAGTATGTATGAAATTTATGATGGGGATGATAGAAACACTATATTCTTGGATAATAAATTGTGCACATGTAGAATAACTATAACCTATTGTATGTATGCATAACCTATTTATTGTAAGAAAATAGGTTATAACAAGGCTAGTTATTATAAAAAAGTCAGTTTCTTATTATTTTAATTCATAATGTATTGTTTTATATGAGTGATGAACTCTTATTTCACTATTGTATAAAATGTACAAGTGACATCAACTTCATAAGCATGATCTCCATAAGATGCATCAAGCTTAAAATGACTATCTAAACAAGATGCACAAGCTATATATGTTGCTCTAAGTCTACAAACTACATCATTTAGCAATACTAAGGGAAGAATGAGGTGTACTATTGCTTCATAAGTTTATAAAAGAACAACATCTAGTAATATTATATATGGTTGTTATAAAGATGCGGCTACTGGAAACATGACATATAATGTAAGTATTTCTTCATGCTTATTATAGGTAGTATAATTATAATTATTCAATCAAAAGTAAATGAAATTTGATTATATTTCTTATGTATAATTTTTACAACCTAGTTTAGAGGTAGAGATCAAGCTTTCTACTCTAACTGAAACTCATGGTAATAATCCTAATCCAATAATTAGGTTCCCTATCCTAAATATAAGAGTTATTAAGTAAGCATATAGATCAAAAATGAGATCCATGACTCAAGGCTTAAGAAGGATGGCAATGAACATGGTAGGAGATGAAGTTTCAACACCAACTGATCTTCCATTTACACCTTCAAGATTTTAATGGAATAGTGCCCCTTACGTAATAACTAGGTAACTTCAAGGCTAAACAGAAGCATAAATTGGTTCTCTACTTTGAAAATCAAATTCACAAATTTAAGTTTCTTTATGGCCTATCTTCTTTTTGTTAATAGAATCGATATGTAAATCTTGATGAATAAATTAAATGCCTTCTCTTATTTTTGCTTTAAGAAATATAATATGTGCAAGAAATGTTACTTATCATGTCATTAAGGATATGAATTACAAGATTTTGTATAGATAGGGCCTCTATAATGTTATACAATACATATACGGTATAATTTCATTTTATAATCAATTACCTTTAAACTTTAAATTGATTATCTTTATTTATAAATTGAATATAAATAAGACAAGTGTTTTACATGAAATAAGTAACTTCATTAACATTAAATAAGCATACAACTTCTACAAAACCACTAATATGTCATTATATATTAATAAACCAACCTTACTACTTCATAAATTTATAATAAACCATTATATTTACAAACCTACATTCCAAATTTGCCACATATAACAATAGTCATGATCTAAGAAATTAAAATAACATGTTGAATCATCTTCATTTGAGCTCTTATTTTATGCATTTCTTTTTTCTTATCTTTAATCTTTAACTTTAATCTTTTGAAATCATCTTTGACATCTTCATTCAAAAGTGGTGCTTCTCCTCTCAAATGTTCATTGAACTTCCTTAACAGGTCTTTTTTTCTTTTCATAGAACTTTATTCTCTTTATGTAATACAATTATTGCCTCTCTCATCCTCATACATATCTCTTCATCATACCAAGCAAAATGCTTACATCCTCTTCATCTAAATTACATATTACCTTGTAGATGAATATGCATAACCACCATATAATTTTCCAAATAGAAATCCAACCACTCTCATAAAATACATAAACAATATGTTAAAGTACCATTTACATTGAAATGGCTACATCTATGAAATCTCCTCTTTGGGTTGCTAATTGTCCAAATTAGATGTAACACTTCAGGAACATCATATCAACATTTATTTAGACCTTCTTTATATGTCATGATAAAGTTTCTCCTTTTAGATGATCCCCTTAAAGAAATACATGTTGACATATTCTTTATCCTTCCTTAAAAATTTAAAATTAGGGTTTTTACAATTGAAATTTAGGAATATTTATCATCTTTCCCTTTATGTCATGGTCAAAGGCTATATATGCATATAATCTAAAAGATAAATGGGTCTCATAAAGTCCATGTCATTTTAGATTAATAAAAAAGTGAACTTTGTTAAAGAAAGGGGTTAGATAAAGCTAATTAGAAAATGTTTGATAGCAATTATGACAAAAAAAATAAGGTCCAAATTGTACTTTTATTTATAGTTGAGGGGCCAATTTAAATCATAGCATTCAAAAGAAATTGGATGTCAAGTTCCTTGAAGTAGTCAACTACCTAAAATGGTTGGTCAATGTAGCTTTCAATACAAAAGAAAGATAGTAAAGTTAGGCCATGTGTTAACTATCAAGACATAAATAAGGCTTACTCAGATGATGACTTCCTTTTGCCACATATCGATATACTAATAAACAACACAATCATAAGTGTTATATACTCCTTTGTTGATGGGTTTTATTGCTTATAATCAAATAATCATGGGCACTCTTAATAAGGTGAAGATTTCTTTCATTACAAAATAAGGAACCTATTATTATATGATCATGTCGTTTAGTCTAAAAAATGCAAATGTAACCTATCAAAGACCTACAACAACTCTATTACATCAAATGAGTCAAAAAGAGGTTGAAGTTTATATGGATGAAATGATAGTGAAGTTAGATGCTAGAGGAGGGTATGTTGTTGCTACTCTTAAGAAGTTTCTCACTATATTAGAAAAGTACAAGCTCAAATTGAATTCAAAGAAGTGATATTTCATAAGTTACCAGGATATATGATTAGTCAAAGTGGCATAAAAGTAAACCTAGACAAGATAAAGTTAAATTAAGCAAATATCCATTCTTGGAACTAAGATTGAACGTAGTGGATTCTTAGGATAACTCTAATGCATTAGTAAATTAATGATCAAACTCACAACCATGTATGAACTTATCTTCAAGTTTTTAAGGAAAAATAAGTCTTTGATTTTGGATGAGTTATGCATAAGCAAGGATAATAAGATGAGTAATATGGGATTTTTAATGATGTTATGATGATTAAAGAGAAATGCACAAAACATATAATGCACTCATTCATATCATTATTCATATTTCCTCTTATAATTGATATGAAACAATACCTTATGCTTTTTATTAATCTTATCATGAGCTCCGGTTATGAAAAATGACATGAAGGAATTACATGATAATTTATCGTGTCAATTTATGATTTTCTACTACTTCTTTGGCAATTCATGCTAATATTGCTTTTAAGAATGAAAAATTACAACATGTATATATGCTTAAATAATATTAATTACTCAATTATTGGTGACTTTGAAGGTTTCTCTTAAATTAAATTTCTAGTTCATAATTTATTAAGCACTATCATGTGGTATACATAGTGTTTGTCATTTGATGAATATGGGTAAAGGGTAACTTGGAAGAACATTAGGTTCACTAGAGCTCCAACATAATCAAGATAATTCAAGATTCTTTATAGAACTAGAACATGTATTTTATCAATATAACATAATCCTAGTAGTTTTTATACTATACAACTATCATTGTATAATGATGGGTAAGTAAATATTTTATACTTCCATAGTTTTGTTCATACTAAGTATATATAAATTGTTTGTAATACTAAAGCTGCTAACAACTGGTCATTATGTCATCCTTTTATGAATTTTGTGTGAATAAAAAATATCCCTTGTAAAGTGGTTAATGAGTTCCAATTGTTAAGGGATTTATTAATCATTTTATAAGAGCATATTTCACTAGTTAGGTGTGATATCTTTAAGTGGTATCAGAGTTATGGCTAGCTCATATTATTGAATGAAAATATGTATGATGAATTAAAATTAATACCTATATATAATATATTACACAGCTAGGTATAATGTTATATTCTTAATAATGACTACCACAATCTTGTTAACTTTATTATAAAGTTAGAAAAAATAGGGAAGAATGACTAATAAAGCTATGATAATGGGAGAAGAAGGTAGCAGAAATCATAACTCATAAGAGATATATATAGGGTAGAAAATAGAGCTACAGTATGTAAGGACTAACTAAATAGGCAAGCGAGCAGAAAGAGTGCACCTTATAGAACAACTAGCAATATCCAAAGTAGATCCAATGGTTACTTAGTAATTTTCAAAGATCCTCTAGTATTAACTTCGAGCAATTTTCAAAGAGAATTCACAAATAAATTGTTGGTTTGTTAAAATGTATTTAGCAGTGGAAGATGAGTTTTAAAACTTTTAAAACACATTAATTAAGTGGATCTAGGCAATCATATGCAAAGAACATGCATAAGAGAAGATTTCATGATAAGAGAGTGGGTGAACTTACTTTTACCCGATCTCCTTCATTCTTATCGATCTCAAAAGTTGTAGCAAACTTTTTAATACCTAAACCAAAGGATCTCCAAACTATCCACACAAGTAAGAAGGAATGGTTAGTAATCAAATTATTAGTTTTTGTTTTAGAGACTAGTAAAAATAAAACCGACAAAAAAGAAGATGATGGATGATTGTGGGATTCAGCTTTCTGTTTTGATCTTGATCAAAACCAAGTTCTTCTTCTTCTTTAAGAGCTTTGAATGAGGCTAAAGGGAGGAGGAAAGGAGGCAGCTAGAAATATACTTTTGTTTTTATATGTAACCCTAAAAGTTGTGCCAGACAACTTATTAAAACCTAGTTGGGTTTTTGGGTTACTTAAGTCACATGCATGTGACTTGCATGTTCATGACCTAAAATCCATTCTGAAGCACATGATAATAATATGCACTTTCTTTCTAATTTATAAAACATGAATAAGTCATGTGACATTCATATATTGACCAAATCACGTCTAAGCCCGCATATGGCATGCACATGGTACATGCCATCTTAAAACACATGTATTTTAAGTTCTACTTATCAGATTCATATGATCTTGGTATCAAATTGAAGCCCTTTTCATGCTCTATCAAATAAACATAAAAGAACTAGGTTATCTTATAACTATAAAACAATTTCTTATCAACATCCATTCATCATTACCATTCCTCTAACTTTTAATGTGCGACCTTTTGGGTTCATGATATGTTGGTAACATCTATTAATCTCTAATAATATCTTATGTAAATCAAGAGTGGTGTCTAGTCACACATCATGATTACCTAAATATCAAGAGGTTATCAATTTGATTATAACCCTTCCATATCAGATTTCATGCAATAAACTCCTTTCATCAACCACTATCTCATTCAAGTTTGAGTATAGATTAATGTCAACTCAATACATGATCAATTATGTTAGATCATATCTTAAATTGATGTTTCATGTAATCATAATCTTTATTGCTATGATGCCCTTATGAAATTAATTCATTAATAGATATTCCACTCTACCTAAAAATTCTTGAATAAAGAGTATTACATGAATCAATGAGATAAAACCTCTACTATTAATCTAGGGTGGTGAATCTTTTATTGATAAACAAATACCTTCAACTACTTCATACTATATCCAACCTCCAAGCTATGAACGCCTCCTAAGGAGGAATAAAACGTAGGAGTCGAAATATAGTGATCCATAGTCAAGATAACCTTGTTATCTCAAGACTTAAGGATACTTTCACTACTAATATGAGTGAGATATATTTCATAGACATAGATTAATTATCCATATGAAATCTCACTAGCAAGTTCTCCAATGAGTTTATCTCTAATTACCCATCCATATGTTACTTTAAACAACTCATGTCATAGTGAATGAGAATCACCCCATAAGGAAGTATAACATGTGTTGATCTTAATTGCATTAATAATATCCATTCTTATTAATACATTGATCAGGGATCATTTAGACATTGAACATTTACATACAATAAGAATCTCATTTCATAAACTCTTTATGAATTCTTTTATACTGTTCCAATATCTTAGAATTCATTATTTAGTTAAAAAGCCTTTCAAACTCAATAATGAATAATAGCTTTTATTGATAAAATGTTCAATATTATTAATGTTTAATATTCATTAATTATGTTCAATAATGAATAATACTCTTTATGAATTCCTTTGCCAGCTCTTGCCTCAAAACAAAACTAAGGTTCTCGAACCTTTGGATGTAGCTATGCAGGATAGCAGATGACCCTTATGCCATTTTACACCTAAAAAGTGCCTTTGAGAGCTCATATCTCTCAGTCTGTGCTTTTTCTTCAAAAAGTGATATTAGATAAGTAGCCATGGCATGAGAGTTCATAGCCTTGCATTGCTTCTGGAGATCATTCTCCATAGCACCTAGCATAATGCTACTGGCTGATGTGTGTGATCATGCATTATGTTTTTAGATTTTTAAATGGTATTTATGCATTGATTTTAGTATGTTTTGCTTTGATTATTTTGTTTTTAGTGGAATTTGATTTATGTGTTAAGTGTGTAGCTTTAGGGAGGCGAATAAGAAGAAACAAGAAGTTTTATGCATAGAGGAGCAACTCCACGATCGTGGACCTCAACTCCACGATCGTGGAAGGGGAACCGAGATGGAAGGAACCTACTGGATTTTTCCACGATCGTGGACTTCATGGAAAAATGCCTGAGACCTACTGGTTTTTTCCACGATCATGAAATCAAGGCTGAACTAAAGGAAAAGAGCTACTGGAGCAGTCCACGATCGTGGACTTCAACTCCACGATCATGGACCTGAAATTGTTAGGTTAAAGGCAGACGACTTGACAGAAGATAAGGGGAAGAAATGGACTCCATGTGAAGAAAGAAAATAAAAACTCTTTAAGGGCATTAATGGGCAATGGACATAAAGAAGTGATGAGCAAAGAAATGGACAAAAATCCAAGCTGGGGCAAAGGTGACCTGCACTCAAGATTAAAAGGAGAGGATCATTCACCTGAAAAAAGAATAGAGATATGGGATTGTGGGTAGTCTGTTGTGTAGGTTTTCCTTCTGTTCTTGGTATTTTTCATTTCTCTTGTATTCTTGCTATAAGCCATGAGTGGCTAGATACCTTAATATAGGATTTGATTTATGAATCCCTTGTGGGATAACTGTTGTGTTTATGCTTGTTAACATTGCTATGGATGTTTAATTCTAAAGTTTGATTTTGGAAACAAACCTCTGCTTTATGATTACAATGAGAGTTGGATTATAGAATGCTTGTTCATTGAGAAATGTTCAATTGTAAAGGTTAGTTTTCTGATTGATTACTTATGCTCTGTGATTGCAATGAGAGTTGAATTGTGGAAAGCTTATCCATTCTGGTTAGGATAATGTGAGAGAGATCTACATGCCCCTAATCCCTATATGATTGCTAGATAGTCTCCCTAATTGGAAGACTCTGATTGTGACTAAGGAATTCTAAAGATTAAAGTGAGATTAAGTTGAATTCACCTCGAGAGAGGGTTTTGATGCTGTGGGATATCTTGAATAGCAATAAGAACACAATGGTTATTCCAGCTTGGTGATGATGATTTCAAGTCCTATGTTCCTCATCAATTGTTTTACCTTTTAATTCCAAATCCATTTTTATCCTTTTACTTATATGCCTTTACAATTATCAACTTCCAAATACCAATCCCTTATTCTTGCTTAACCAAACCAGAAATCTAAG
>CANYBF010579641.1:0-21950 GCA_948192965.1 Dalechampia spathulata | reverse complement strand
AAAAAGCCATTGATTTCAAGCTTAATTCTCTCATCTGCAGTAGGGCTGATGTTTCTCAACTTCAGCTAGAAAAAAAAAATGAAAAGTGAATAACAGGTTCACAACCATAAACCACATGTAAACCTATCATATGCTTATGGTAAACTAAACATTAACATGTAAATTGCATTGTAAAGTAAACATAATCCTCATGTAAACTCATGATATACGAGAAATGAATAAAAGTGCAAATATAACAGGTATGAAAAAGAAAATTACCTTTGATAACTTGATTGAACAAAGCTCCAACTTCAAACTATCATAATCAGGTTGAGTCGATACATGCCAATTAAGAATCCGTGGAATAACATCATTGACACGTACAATGTATCTGCCATTCATATACTCACATACCTCATAAAACCATACTTGAAATGCATAAGGATAACCCAGTAAGCGATACATAAACTTCTTCAGAACAGGGTTAGCCTCTGCAGCAGATTTCAACCTATTCTTCAATAATTTAATAGTACATAAAAATGAATCCTTACCCCATGGATACTGCTTAAAAAACTCACTATCAACAAGCTGAAAATGAGATCTAGGAACTAAATTCTCATTCTTTTTGGCAAGCAAGAAGAAATGAATGAAAAATAACAATGCCACCTTAACAATATCCTCATCACAAAGGGGCTTCATAGTCATAAATACATCATGAAGCGCTTGCTTATTTAATAATTTAACCTCACTCAAATATTCATCAATCAACCTACACCTATCATCAGTCAATCTCAATAATACATTCTCACCTGAACATTTCAAACCAGTAATCACAGAAAATTCACCTATCCTAAACTTCAAATTAAACCCATTCATATTAATCCACACTTTATCAGGTTTTTCAATAAATACTTCACGTAATAACAAACAATGGATCAACTGATGTTGCATTACGAATGATGGTATGTCTAGAAAATGACCAAAACAACTTTGTCTAAATATTTGCAATTGACTATCTGTCAATCGCTTTTTCAAGACACTAACAATATCTACATGCAAGCATATGTTGATTTTCGCACCAAAATGATTATTAGGTGGAATCAACCAATCCCATTCCTACAAATACAAAAGAAACAAACTTAAAATAAGTTAACTAGAAATATAAATAAAGCTAAAGTAAACCACATGTAAACCAGAAGTATACCATATGTATACCATGAAAACAAAATGTAAATAACAGCATCTTAATTAATATGACAGTAACAAAGTGAAAATACACACATGTAGAATATAATCAATAATTTATTAATAAACATTTTAAAATACACACATAAAAAGGGACTAAAACAAATGTTAATACCTATAGTAAACCACATGCAAACCACACATCATATCAAATATATATACCAAAACATAAAATGTAAACAACATCAATTCAACATAAGATGACAATAACAAAGTGAAAACAGGAAAACCAGAAAAAACGTACCTTAAACTATAAAGATATCAAACCAGTTGAATAAACTATTCAACAACCACATAAAATGAACTAAAATAAAGGTTAATATGAAACAGTAAACCATACGTAAACCATTTGTAAACCTATAGTATACTAATAACAGACATATAAACCAATAACATTTGAATATAAAAATGACAGAGGGAGCAACATTTCAATACAAAATAGGATTTCAATATAACATATCCCAAAACAGACGAAAGTAGAGAAAAAATTGACCTATAAATATAAACAACATTGGTAGTGATAACATTATTTAAAACCAAACAGCTAAAGGAAACCACATGTAAACTAAAAGTATACCATATGTATACCATGAATACAGAAACTAAACAACAACAATAATTAAACATAGCATAACAATAACAAAGTCAAAAATAGGAAACATATAAAAAAATGCTTAAAACCATAACATATCAAACAAGTTTAATAAGCTATTCAATAACTACATAAAAATGAACTAAAACAAAGGTTAATATAAATAGTAAACCGAGTGTAAACCAATTGTATACCTATAATATCCTAATAACAGACATATAAATAAACAACATTGAATATAACATGACAAAGAAAACATCATCTGCATGCAAACAGCATTTGAATGTAAATAGCATATGAATATAGCAGTGCCTAAAATAAATGAAATCATGGAAAAATCGACCGATACATACAATAAACATTAATAGTTATAACAGCATTGAAACCAAACAAAATAATACTTCCAATTAATTTAAAAAATAACAAAATCTGAATACAAAAATAGCATTTGAAATATAATAATGCCCAAAAAAAAAGAAAATCATGAAACAATCAGCTTATACGTAAAAAGGAAAAATGACAATCAATTTAAAATCAAATAAAAAGTGAAACACATACCTTGCATGAGCCTTTACATTCTTTCTCAACCGCAACATCCATTTTTCTGGCTCTCTTTAAAGACCTAGTGTCAACCGACTCGCTTCTGACAGCTCTCTTTCGCATAATGGGGCGTTCACTCCCTAGAGGGGACGAAACCCGAACATTCTCCCCCGATCTTTGTCCCGCATGAACCCTTGTTTTCAGTTTAGAACTGACAACCTTCTTTTTACCCATCGTAACTCGTTTGAAGGAAAAACTATAAATTGAACACTGTATACAGAAAAAGGAAAAACGGGTTTGGAGAAGTTCACAAAGTCACGATCGTTAAATAGACTGTTCGGAGTACAGAAAAGTGGAGAAAACTGGAGACTGCAGTAGAAAGAAATGACCGATTATGCCGGCGAGAGAATGGAAGATGGGTCGAAGGAGAAGAGAAATTCGCGGGATAATGAGAAATGGGTAGTTCTATAAAAAAAAGTGTAAAACTTGTAGATGTAAAAGGAATCAGGTAAAGATGAAAAAAAATTTTAATGGACCAGGTTTTCTGAAAATTGAAATCCAAAACTAAGGTAAGCCCGTAATTATCCCAAGAATCCTCCTACATTTATATATAAATCCTTGTTTTCTCAAAAATACAATAAAACCAATTTTTTTATTATTCTTATTTTATTATCTAATAATTTTAATTTTTTTATTTTAAAATATTGTCTTTAATAAATTTAAAAATTTAATAGAAAAAGAGTTTTCCTGCTACACAAAATCAAATGATTTTTTTAAAATATAATATTTTTCATGTTAAATTAACATTAAAAATTAGTATTAAATCTTGAAAAAATATTTTTAAAAATTAATTATTTTGATATTTTTGAAACTTTTTTTCTTTTTAAAAAAAATTAGAAAGACACCCCTTTAAGCGGATCTTAATTGATTCCATATTATTTTTCTTGGAATTAAAAAAATAAATTCCTTTAATTGAAAATGGTAAAAAAGAAAAAAAGAAAAAAAAGAAAAGAAGATTTCGGAGACTTGCTCGAGTGGGAGAAAGAAGAGAGAGCAGTATCGGGAATGAGTACGGGATTAGATGGGAAGGATTTTGGTTTCCGAAAATAAATAAATAACTGGAAATCAAATAATCCGCCACCCAATCAGATCATCCTCAAATACCCCATCACGCTTCCGTACACCTCACCTTGTAATAATGTTACCTTGCCTCAGTCTTCTTCTTCCATATCTTCCCGGATTTCCATTGCTTCATCTTCTTCTTTCTCTGCATCTTTCTATGTCATCAGTATCTTTTATATTTGCTATTTTTTTTTCCATTTATTTCACCATTATTTTGTATCGAAATGAAAATAATATAATGTATATTAAGAGATTTTCTTTAAAAAAATGTCAGATTTTTTAAAAATATTTAATATAAAAACTCAAACTACTAGATAAAATTGAAGTATGAATATGTATAGATTCATATTTATTTCATGTTGAATTTAATTAATTAATGATTAAAATTTTTATGAATTAAATTTTAAACCTTTAGTCTGTTGAATTTGAAGTATAAAAGAGTTGATTGATATAATTGAGCATGGAGACATGAAATTGGAATAAGATGAGCTGAACAAGGAATATCGAGGTGAGATGAGAAACAGGATTCCTTTGTTGTTATTACAAGTACAGCTGGGTAAGTTCGATCTACTACAGATCTCATTCCAACCCTCCTCCTGTAATAATCTTATCTCTGTTCCTATCATCACTTCCTCCCCATCCAATCCCACTTTTATATCATTTTTCTAAACAAAACCCCTTAATGAAATCGCAAGTATCTCATTAATTTAGCCAAAATAACAGTAATAATTCGCCAGAAAATAGGGTTTTATCATGAGGAAAAAGGTGAAAAAGTGACAAGGAAAAGAGAGAGGGGGGTGTGTACGTACTAAAAAGAAAGATAAAGGAAGGGAAGTTTGTTTCCATATCTTTTATGCTGTCCGTAACAGAGTTTTTCCAGACATAAATTGACAACTGAGTTTCACTGTTTTTCTCTAATTATTATTATTATTTACGTATTTAATTATAATAACAATAAATAAATAAATAAAAACAAACAAACAGTGAAAAAGAATTCCGAGTAAAACCAGAGTTTTTTTTGTGTTTTTTTTACCAAGAAAGTACACCAAACGATGAACTCGATGAAGTTTTCAAACCCCATAATTACAAGAAGACAATATGCAGAATAAACAAAACGATCCCACAGACACAATGAAGCTGGGACCTCCTCCCTCACTGTTTGTGCTTTTATTCTCTTTACATTATATATATATATATATATATATATATATATATATATATATATATATATATATATATATTTCCTTGTGCTTGTTATAAAGCAAACATGCACAAATCTAACGTTACGGGAAAATATTCATTAGACATAAGATGTATTGAGATAAATTAATAAATTATGTTAATTCAATCTTGAATTATAGTTATTTTAAACCCTTTTTAAATTTAAATTTAAAATATTTGAATTTGTACACTCCCGAGTCTAACATTTCATACAATATTTGTATTACTCTTTTGTAATCCCTATCTTCAAAGTTTAAAATAAAAAATATTTAATCTAATAAATATATGTTATTTTTACAAAATAAAATCATTATTTTTATATAAACCTTAAAATCCTTACACTAATTACTATTAATTTTTTCTAAAATAAGAGAGTGATACTCGATTTTGATAATTTTTTATTATTTGATTATTTAATTCATTAAAATATAAGTTTAATTCGCATAAATATAAAGAATTATTATGAGAATTTACATGTATTATTACGAGGACGAGGCAAATGTTTTACACTCTTTCGGGAATTGGTTTTTTACTTGTTTTTAACAAAAATACCATTTTTAATTCATTTATTACATCTTTGATTTATTTTTATTTAAAATTTTATATAATTGATTAATAAATATGAAATATATTTGGTAAATTGCATTTAAGGAATATACTGATTATACTAGATATGTATATATTATATAAAAAAATAATTAAAAATAATATAGTTTTTATATGATAGTGAAGACCTGATATTATAATACAGTAAAAGGCCCATAACCTCTGCATCTAGCAGCGGCGTAGTTTTGTCATGTAATGCACATCTTCACGAGGTCTTGCCAGTGTCTTCTTCTTCTTCTTCTTCTTCTTCTTCTTCCTTTTCTTTTTCCCTTTCGATTTCCATTTTTTCAAATATTGCCGCTTTTCCGCTTTTAGACTATTTTATTTCTCCTCTCTTCTGCACTGCACTGCCTCTTACAACACCTTCATAGCCTCTTTTCTTTTCTTTTATCAAAATGCCTTCTTCTTCTTCTTCTTCTTCTTTCAAGCTAAGATTTCACCTTTTATTTTTCATGTAAAGTTCCCTCAGCGTAATACTCGTTATCTCACTTTCCAATTCTTCTGTTCGGGTCGAGAGTTGCAAAACAAGTACAAAAAAAGAAAAGAAAGAAATGGGTAGAGCTACTAGATGGTTAAAGAGCTTGTTTGGGATGAAGAATATCGGCTGCAGTAGCGGAAACAAAGATAGTTTTGACCGGAAAGACGACAAGAATCGGTGTAGTTCAGGTAGAGGCCCAACTGGGTTATGTTACAATCCGTCAACAATACCGCCTAATATATCCCCAGCTGAAGCTGCTTGGCTTAGGTCATTCTACGACAATCATTCTGACAACGAACAGAGCAAGCATGCCATAGCGGTGGCAGCTGCAACAGCTGCTGCTGCTGATGCGGCTGTAGCTGCCGCACAAGCTGCTGTGGCGGTGGTCAGACTTACTAGCAATGGCAGAGGCGCCGCCATGTTCGGTGGTGGACAAGAAAAATGGGTTGCTGCTGTCAAGATTCAGACCCTTTTTAGAGGCTATCTGGTAAGTTGGTTATGAATTTTGCTAAGCTGAGTTCATATTCAAACTGATCGAGTTTTCTTTTTCTCCTGGTTTGAATACTAAACAGGCGAGAAAAGCATTGCGAGCATTGAAAGGATTGGTGAAATTACAAGCACATGTACGAGGATTTCTGGTAAGAAAACAAGCAACTGCTACTCTCCATAGCATGCAAGCACTTATCAGAGCACAAACGACAGTTCGTTCCCATAGAGCAAGAAACAGATTCGAACTTGGAGCACGGAAATCCCTGGTAATGTCATAACACCACAAAAAAGATGATTATCAAGGAAATGCATTCCATTAATCTGCAGGCTTTTTCATAATTTAATTTTGACAGGAGAGATTTGATGAAACAAGAAGTGAACATACAGCTTCAGTTCATAGCAGAAGGCTATCAACTTCAGTAGAAGCCGCATTTATAAGCCCCATAGATCATGAAAGTCCGAAGATAGTGGAAGTTGACACTGGAGGACCAAAATCAAGATGTCGAAGAACAAACACTTGCTTTTCTGATGTTACAGAAGACCCATTTTACCAAAGTCTTTCTTCTCCACTTCCATCAAGAATCCCTCCTCGCTTATCGATGCTCGACACCAGAAATTTTCAAGATTCTTCAGATTGGGGCATAACCGGTGAGGAATATTGCAGGTTCTCCACCCCACAAAGCACCCCTCGATTTGGTGGGTCTAAACATAATAATAATAACAATCATAATCCTCCTCTTACACCTGCTAGGAGTGTTTGCGGTGATAATTTCTTCTTCACGCAAAATCCTAATTACATGGCGAATACGAAATCTTTCAAAGCTAAAGTAAGGTCTTATAGTGCTCCAAAACAGAGGCCAGAAAAGAAGAGTATGTCACTTAATGAATTGATGGAATCAAGAAACAGTATAAGTGGAACAAGAATCCCAAGATCATGCTCCCAAGTTCAAGATGCCATTAATTTCAAGAATGCTGTCATGGGGAAGCTTGATAGATGCACCCATCAATTTGCCAGAGAACCAGAGAGAATTTGCTTGCAGAGAAAGTGGTAATGCCATTTTCTTTATTGATCTTTTGCTTTCTTCAATAGGACAGAAGAAGAACATCATTAGCATTTTCTTATTGTATGTGATGCAAGGATTTGCTCCTGTCGTATTGAAATTCAGCCCTTCATCAATCAAATATAATTTAATTGTAACAATTTATTGTTTAATCGGATTTCGAATATCCAATAATTTATTTTTCTAACTTCATAATATATTAAAAAATTTTGAGAACTTGACTTGAAATTATTTAATTACAAATAAATTAAATTTTAAAATAAATGCTATTTTTTCTTTTTTTAATTATCATTTTCATATCTTATGTTTGTGAGATGGAAAAAACAAAAATAAGAAGAAAATAAATACGTTTTCTTTTTATTGGAGAAGATAAAATAAGGATGTAAATATAATTTTATTTTTTATTACATATAAATAAATAAAAGAAAATATGAAATTAATGGTTAAAAATGGTATTTTGTGTGAATTGTAATAATTTTTTTTCCTTTCATTTAGTATTAATTTTTCTATATTTTCTTTCCTTCATCAAATAAAAAACTTGGGTTATTTATAAATATTTTCAAGTTTCATATAATTGAATTAATGGTTATTGTATTTTTAATGAAAAAATTCAATATAATTTTTTGCAATAAAATGATATAATTTTTTTAAATAAGTAGATTATTGAAATTGCATGGTGGATATTGATGATTTTTTTATTTTAAAGTTTATGAGAGCATTTTAAAATATTAAATTATATATATATATGAAATTATCATATTTGGATTACAACATTTATTTATTCAAATAATAATTAAGATGAAGTAAAATCAAGAATTATGAATCTTTTTATGATAAATAAAAATTTATTTTACAAGTTTAATTGAACTAAATTATGTTTATATACTTTGGAACATTTTTCATTTATTAATATCATTTTTATAATTATTAATGATAATTCAAATTTTAAAACAAATTAATTAGGAAAAATAATAATTTGAAATAACGTGGATAAATGAATTAAAAAAAGAGATGGGTTCAAGAATCGATAAAAAAAAAAAAAAGGAAAAGGGGAAAATGTAGGGAAGGCATAGTGAATATGAAAGCTGAAGGAATGAATGAAGGAATGAATAGTTAAGTAGTTGGAAGTCGAGTCACATCAACTCCTCAAAAATGGATATATATTTTTATTTAAATTAGGGGGTTAATAATAATAATAATAATAATAATAATAATAATAATGATTAAGTTGATGATTTGACCATATGGATTCTCTAATTGGAAGAAAAGGGAGGCAATCATCCCCTACTTTTCACGCCTCAACATTTCGTGAAGCGTGTCCCTTACGAAGTCCTTCAAAATCGAGGGCCCATCCCTCCTCCATCCTTTTTATTATTTATTTATTTATTTATTACTTTTTAAGGAATAATTTCGAAAATCGAGGATTTTATTTTATGCTGTTTTTTTACCTCCTACTATTATTTTATATCCACTAAAATTATATTTAATTTATATCAAAAACTTTATAACTTGTGATTATATCTTAGTATTATTTATTTGAATTTATTTAATATAAAAAGATAAATTATTTATATTTTAATATTATTAATATAATAAATAATGCTTATTTTAACATGAATATATATAAATATTAATTATCTTCTAATATTTGATTAATAATATTATATCAAATTAATTAAATATAATTCATAAATGCATTTACGTAATTTACATGAAAATTAGTTAATGTCTAAATCAAAAAAATTCTATTAATTTATTTTCAGATTACATTTATGAGAAAGAATTTTTATTTATTTTAATTTTTCACATGATATATATATATATATATATATATATATATATATAATCATGATTACTAAAAGAGAGGCTTTGGACCAGCCCACAACAAACTAAAACCAAAACCAAAACACAAGGAAACTGAATCCCTCGGAGTTTATTTTAATTATTCCGCCGGGAAATTGTCCAATTTGCATGCAAGGAAACAAGCCTCCGGCAATACTGTTGTCAACTTCCGCCCATAGTCTTCATTTTGGAGGCGTTGCTTTCTCCACAGGCCCCGCCTGCCTCACCAGCTACACCCATATAACACAGCCAGTTCATCAATATACTTCCGTAGGAAAAACAAAACAGGAAAAATAAGATTACTGGGAGATTACATGAAAGTAGGATTCGAGCTTCCTCTTGAGGCTGTCAAACTCGATTTTCACTTCCAGAAATGATGCCCTCGCACTGCTTAGAATAAATAAATAAATAAATAAATAAAACCATGTAAAACTAGCTATAATAATTCAATATTTACCCATCCAGATTATTTTCCTTCATATGGTTCAGCATTGCAATGGCTTTCTCCTTGATTCTTATAGCCCCAGTGCTGCATATTCCATCTATTATTTTTTAACATACGATACCCTCACAAGATGCACATATGAATCTCAACTTTATCCCTTCTATACCTACCTGATGCTATTAACCCTTATTCGATTCAGCATCCTATCAATTCCAATGAAATCAATTGGATTTTTCGTTCTATAATCAAATCAACCATAAACAATTAGGTTCAAATAATTACTTATAAAATATCAAAAATTAAACCGGATTGATGAAACTTACAAGCCATCCTGAATAATATCAATCATTTTCATGGACTCCCTGAAATATAAAGTAATTACTTCCTCGACGAAGGATGGATTATTAGGGCCTCCAATGTGTTCCAGCTGAACAAAATACTGCGAGTCTAACGTTCCCTGCAACATATTTTATAAAATTACCCATTATATATATATATATATATAATTAAGATTAAAATAAAAATAAAAATTCTAAACTCGAGGAACCTCGTCAAAGAGAGACTGCCTCATGTTGGCAATTTGTTCCCGCAGGAGCTCCTCCATGTTTGATTGATACACAAGAAATTCAAGAAGATTGAAGAGTTTGATGCAACATTGGCTAACCTCATACATGAATTTATAGATATTATATACCAGAAAAGGTCATGAACCAGATTACATTTTTTATCATGCACATTAATTGTTTCTGGAAAAGAAAGATTACCATTATCTATCACCAAAATCTAATTCAATACATCCAATCTTACTACCTTGTTATCAATGGAGTTTTTGTTGGCGAATTAAATTTAAACACGTAACATTTTTATTATTTTATGATCAAATTTAATCATACAATAATTGATTATGATATGATAAATAGCACGTGGTAAAATTTATTTCGTAAAATTAATAGAATCATTATATTCATATCTTACGAACGAAACATTAAAATTTTACCCTGATAAAAAATAGTGAAGTAACTTGACAAGTTTGATAGAAGTATATCAGATTTGCAAGTGTTCTTCCAGATTATGTAATTAATGCATGAGGATTGCTTAACTACTTTTTGGATTTAGATTAAATAATTTGTTTAATATAAATAAAAATGAGGAAAATAATTATTGTATATAATATAATTATATTGATACAATAATTGATTATGAATTTGATAATAGCATATGATAAAATGATGATACTCAAATCTTATGAATAAGACATTAGAATTTTACCTGATGAAAATTGAGGACTAACTTGACAAGTTTGATAGAAATGTATCATATTTGTAAATATTTTTCCAGATTATGAAATTAATGCACGGAGATTGCTCAACTGCGTTTTGGATTTAGATTATATAATTCGTGGGTTGTAAAGTTGTAAATGAAAATGAGGAAATTAATTATGAACTTACATTAGTCCGTAATAAAATTTATAATTGTAAAATTAATAAGATAATGATATTCAAATCTTACGAATATAATAATGAAATTTTACTTTAGAAATAATATAAAAGAAACTTGACAAGTTTAATAGAAATGTATCAGATTTACAAATGTTTTATAGTTTATGTAATTAATATCTGTAGATCATTTATTTGTTTTGTGAATTTTGGATTTAGATTATACAATTTGTCGGTTATAAAATTGTAAATTAAAATAAGAAAATTGATTATTATTTTCAATATAATTATAAAACTTATCGATCTGCATGCATTCATCAAATATCGATTATTAAATCAAAATTAATTATTACATAATTATCTATTCATTTATAATTAAATAAAATAATTATAAAAACAATACATTTTACTCGTATTTTATAATAATATTAAATAATTATTTTATCAGACAATGTAAATATATAATAATCTTGAAATAAAATTTTCTATAAAATATAATAAATTTACATTATTCTTATAAATATTTCTTAAAAATTCATTATTTTGTAATTTATTGAAATATACAATATTTTTATAAAACGTTTTTCATTTTGTATCTGCTTTTAATTATTGTGGTAATAAAAAAGAACGTGGGAATGCCTTTTTTCCCCAAGAGATTTTATACTTTAAATTACAGAATTTATTATCTTGTAATGACCAATCTATGATATCCATAAAACATAAACAAGTTTGATTTAAAATCAATATCTATTTATATTATATTTAAAATCGAATCAACGAATTTATTTAGTAAGATGGGGAAATTTTGAAGAAAAATCAAACAAGGTAAATATTAATAAATATTGTCACAATGAATAAAATAAAACAATAAAACGAAAATTAAAACTTTCTTGCTTTTTTGTTTTTTGCTTTTGCTTTTATATTATATATATATATATTATGCAACAACTTTTTTTTTTTTTTTTTGTTTCTGCGGTTAGTGCTCTTTTCCCTTAATCCAAGCTACCTGCGAGTAAGATATTTCTTTGGCTTCACAGTAAGCTGCATTCCATGTCAATGATATTCAAGTTCCTGTCTGTGACTTGTGGGATGAGGGATGATTGGGATCCAGGAAAATTTAAAGAGGAAAATGGAGATATGATTATCTACTCACCTGGGTTTTTTTCTTGGGTTTTAGATCGACAACGATTATGGAAATGTTGTCAGAACTGTTTCTGCTGTAAGCAATTTCCTTGAGATTATCAGCTACAGCTTGTGCCGGAGAAATCTCAGGAGATACCATTGTTCTTCGCCATCTTCTTAGTAGTCGTCGAGCCACATCCCCAACCTCTTCATTTGTCATCACATCCCATAGACCATCACTTGCCAATATCAAGCATTCATCCTCTTCAGTTCTCGTCATGAAAGTGATCTCAGGCACTGGTATTATCCATGGCCTCAAATAACGATCGCCTGCAACATGATTAATATGACAGAATCGACTATGGTTCATCCAACAGTATTTCAAATGGAAAATATGGCGCATAAACGTTCATTAATAAGTAGCTAATGGCTTATCATCCAAACTTTCAAGAATTTGACTTTATGTATTCATAATCAATCCCTCGGAACCACTGTTGTAGAAGATCAATGCAAATTAAGATTGGCTTTGAATTAGCATGTAGTGGAAGAGTAAATTAAGAGCCAGGTTAAGGATTGAGGAAAGAAGAAAACCTATAGCTCGGGACATAGCAAGGACCCCAAATACCCGAGCACCATTCCAGTTGATAACTTTGCCTCCCCCTCCTTCAATTCTCATGAGTTCATCTTGTCTGTCTGGCTGTAAAATAAACAAACATACGTTTATTAGCTTATTACTGCTGATCAAGTGAGTCAAATGAACACTGAAGGTTACCAGCACCCTCCAAGACTAAAGAATATCTCCAAGTCAAACTGTCTATGGGCTGCACCATGGTTTCTGAATAGAAAGAAATTTAAAAGAGAAACGTGATGGATGTGACCTTTTGGTCAACTGTTAAGGGAATAGTCGCAGTCCCACGACATAGCACTGCCCTTGAGTCACCACAATTCGACGTAATAATCTGGCAACCAGATAAAACCACCACAACTGCAGTCGAACCAACCATTTCCGGTGCTTCCGTCAAGACCTCATTATCTGCCCTCTCAAAACCGCAGGAAAAAACAGCCTCCCACCTTCTCTGCCATTCTGAGCCATTACTTGTTTCACGATCCAATTCTTCTGCTATCAAGTCATGCATTCTCTCTTTACAATAGTTGGCAACCTGATTAACCATAAAATAATATTGTCTTAACAATTTTCCAAATCTGAAATTTCTTTTGATTCAATAAGAACAAGGGAAGGAGTAAAGCAGTAAACAACAAGCAGAATCAATCAAGAGCTTGAGAAAACCAGCGCAAGACAGGTGGCATGGCTTGTGACCACTGCAAAGATCCTGTCATCGGTGACTCCGATTCAACCATACCACAGTAAAGCTATGGAAATAATGAATTAAATGGGATTTACATTCGTACCCATAAATAAATCAATTAATATAATATATACAAAATTAAAAATCTTAAAATTTAAATCATATTGTTTTAGTTAATTAATCTTCTATGAAGCTATTGGCTAGTGTAAAGAGAGAATAAAGAGAGCACAAGGAACAAACAACCGACCCTGTACTTATCCAACAGGTGTCTCATGTACAGGCGACACCTTCGGTCCCCACTTTTATTTGTTGCTTCCAACAAAGATGGAGGGCAAAAGGCCCCCTCCTGCCTAACACTTCCTATAAAAAGAAATACTTGAAATTTATTTTATATACATATTTTAAAATTCATAATATAATTATATTCTAGATCACAAGTCAGTGAATCCAATACTTAGATTTAAATTTACTTCCTCAGTTAAACAAAAGGGTTTCCTCACAATATTGATATTATAGTATTTCAAAATCTCACCGTCTAACTTGTAACTGTCCTGGTTTGGTATAAATAATGTTAATAAAATAAAATACATGAATATTAACGAATGATTCGTCTGTGATGACGGTCACCAAGGGAGGCGGTGATGATGCATTTTTTTTCTTGGAAAAAGAAAAAGAACGCCATGAGGACACGTGTATGCAAGATATGATATGATTTCCTAACTCTGAGCTGCAGGGACCACTGTAAAGATGACGCGTGTTGTGTTGTCAGAGATTATTTATTCAGTTCATAAATTAAATTTTATTTGTAAAATAAATATGTAAAATTTTTATTAATTTTCCGATCCGTACAAAATTCCCCCGCCGTTCGTTAGCATCTTGTGTTTGGTTGGACAGTGGAGATTTGATTTTCCTAATGATTGAATGTAGATTAACATCCAAATTATCCAAAGAAGTGATTGGAATTTTTGTTCCTTTGATCAGAAGAATTTATCATCCTGAGAGATGATGGATTTGTTGACGATAATATTGTAGGTGATTCTTGATACTTCTGAGATCATTGTTTCCAAAAAGTAAAAATGATTGATAATCAAACTTAACCTGATTAATTAATAATATATCTCTGCTGTTTTCAAGATTACTTGACCTGGTAGCTTTTGATTAAACAGTAAAATTAATGCATTGCAATGTACGGAATACCTGAGAGCCGCCATGACCATCGTATACGCCGAAAAAATGAATTGGCGAGATCTCAGCAGAGGTTCTGGAACCAGGAGCCACACAACCTCCCACATGATCGCACGAGCGTGACACGAATCCCGGTATAACGGCAACGCTATCCTCCATCTCAAGCCGTCTGCCGATAACGGACGTAAATCCCCAGCTTACGCTTGTATTATTCCACCCTATGCACTTTTCCCTCACTGTCACCGGAACTGCTAGGTCCTCGCTCGGAGAAGCTTCTGAATCTCTTGGAGTAGCCACGGCCTCCGCCACCACCACCGCTGGAATTTCTGCGGAGCTACCGCTAGTAGTAGAACTGTGAGAATCTTCGGTGCTAATACTGAGAAGTGATGATAAGCCAGAGCTTGTTGATGCTAATTCTGCTTCAGAAACTGAGTCAATTCGTACGAGTTGCTGGTCTTCGTCTTCTGATAAAGGTTCCATAAGAACCGGCTACTGAAACAAGAGGAAACAACCGGGAGGGAGAACAAAACAGGAGATAAAAAGAAGAAGAAGAAGCAGCAGCGACGCATAGGAGAGCAACACGTGTGAGGAGATATTGAATCGATTACATACGCTTGTGCGTGTAACAAAATTAATAAAACAACACACCGAAACAGGCAGGCAGGATCCACTGTGTAATGCGTAAGGTCATATTCCAAAGCTTTTTCAACTTCACCACCGCCACGTGTCCTTCATTGATCTGGCGGTGCCATGCTGTTAGACTTTGAGGTCAGGAGAGGGCAAACAAGAATGATCCCGTGGTGGAACATGCAGAGTTAAATCCCCCGAGCCTACTAAGTTGCCCCGAAACGGATGACATGGCGGATGATGATCGGGGGTCCAGCGTATGACAGGGGATTCATGCACACTGGATTGCTAAAGGTCATTGTAAGAGGAATCTGTGTGGTGGACCCAGCTTGATGGTTACAGTATGTTGATTATAATAGCAACGTGGCAGGTTGAAAATATTTTGGGCCCAAAAGTCATTAGGTAGAATTTGACTTTTTGTAAGAACAAAATGTTCTAATTGTTTGTTTGATTAATAATTCTTAATAATTACACTGGTTAAGGAGTAGATAAACTGCCACGTTCAAGGTTCATTTTACAATTATTGATCGAAGCAAGATCCAACGGTTCACCATTCGCCACGTCTTTTATTTTGTCTTGCCATTTTAAAACGGGCAGTGGAAAGATGGTAATGCACGAAAAGTTACTATGCTACTTGACACCCTACGCTATTTTCCTAAGAAATTACTCCCTTAATTATGTCCCAAGTTTGTTCAAAAAGTGACTTCAATATTATGTTTTACTCAAATAAATATATTAACTTAAATGAAAAAATTATAAATTTAAAGATTTAATTATTTCATTATAAAAATTTAAAAATTTGTAGTATGTTAAAGCTTTTAATATGATTAGATTTTCTTCCTTCAATGAATATATATTTTCATATAAAAGATTATAATATAACATAAGAATATAAGATCATTAATCTAATAATCTGAAAAATTACAATTATGTAAATAAATATTTATTTTTGATTTCAACAATTCCAATTAATAATTAAAATTATTCTTGAGTCAATGTTCTCTACCTTTATCAGCTCAAGGCCTCTGATATCTTATTTTATAAATTATTTTTAAATTTTGTTGTAATTACTGTTAAAATTCATAGATTATTTTTCCAATATATGATATAATTTGGAGGTTATTGATGTTTACTTATAATTGCGTTCCTTTTAAAAAAACATCTTAATATCTTAATCTTAAATATATATAAATTTTAAATATATAAGAAAATAATTTTAACATATATTAGTAATACTTTAAATATATTATAGTTTAAAAGTCGAAAATGTATTTCACTGTGAAGCTAATTTTCAAGGATTTTTAAATATTAAAAATCATTATTTTTACATTTATTTTTAATATTTAATTTTAAATATAAACAATAAAAATACTAATACCTAATTATTAAATATTATTAATAATTATAAAAATGATTAATTATTGTAATAATCATTAATTATACCCCACCATCAAGGTGTGATAATAATATCATGGGTAGAAACAAAGGGGCTCCACCTCTACGCAAAGCGTCTAACATCGCCAGAATTTCACAAAAGAAACAGGATTCCTGGAATCCGACACGTGGACATAAGTAATTAGGCCCACGCCCATATCGGACACGTATGCTGCTTAAAAAAGTGGATGTTTGGTAGTTGTTAAAAGAATTAGGATGTTTGGTAATGATTTTTATACGGAATAATCGTAAATATCGATTGATTTTAATTTTAATTCCACAATTAAATCCCATAAATTTTTAATTTTTTTAAAATAATTTTTATAATTAAAATAAATTAAATTTTATATTCTTTAATTATTTAAAAAATTTGATATTTTTAATAATTTTTTAATTTTCGATAGTTTGAAAAAACTTTCCCATTTACTTTGTTTTGGCCCAAATACCAACCGCCACTTTGCCCTTTCTGCTTCATCTGACTTCTTTTTTCTTTCCCTTTTTGCCCCTTCAATTCGCTAATATTATATTCCTTCATTTTATAGTTGTCATGTGGCCCATATAGACACGACGACGTTTAAGGACATTAGACGTATTTTTCGAGGGAATTTTTCATGGACGCTCCAGAAAAAATGAAATTACAAAAACACATTAATTTTAATTATTATAAAATTACGCATTTTTATCTTAAAATTATTAAAAAATTAAAAACAAGGCTATCCATATGATTTTCTATATTTTTTGAGGAAAGCTATTAAAAATGATAAGAAGAATTTCACAAATTTTCAATTTAAAAATGGTTTAATATGAGTTATGCAAATATTTAATGCATATTAAATTATTATTTTTTCTAAGAGATTTTATAAAAAATTTTATTATATTTTTCATTCAAATTTATCAAACAAAGTGAAAAAAATATTTACAAAATATTGTGTCTTTTGAAAATTACAAAAAGTAACATCCTTTTCAAAAATATTTGTAAAAATTTAAAGCTTATCTGAAAATTTTTGAAATTTATTATAGATTTAAAAAAGAACTTATTATTTTTATAAATTTTAAAAATTATATGATATTATTACAAAATGGGGAAAACTTTTTTATTTGATGAATATCTTTGGTTGTGGGCTGAATACCATAACTTGGTCACAGTTTATTACAACACTATTATTCAGCCCACAAAAAGAGTCCCATGAGTCTGATTCCCCTTTGTTTTGGAGTTAATCCATTAAATATATTCTATAAAAATTTGAATCTTAAATTTTTTTAATTTCTTATTAATTACTTGTTAGATCTCATTTGATTAGATATATTATAATCAAATATATAATATAATCAATTAAATAATATAATATAATGAATTTTTTATTACATTACATTGTTTATACAATGTGATATGTTGTAATTATCCATATAATTGATGAATTTGAAGATGTATTATATTATTTGAATGAAATATAATCAAAAATATATTATATTTTAAATATATTTATTAATCTATTATATAATATATTAATAGTTATATAAGTATTTCACATTACATTAATATTATTATGTAATTAAATAAAATAATTAAAGATATAAGGTAATCATGACTTCTTTTCCCTTCCTTTTCATCATTCACTCTCAGTTTGGATAGAAAAAATAACAGGAAAATAATTAGAGAACAAAGGGAAGGAAGATCAACTTCCTTTGTCCAGAAGAAAAAAAAACAAAGGAAGAAGAGGAAGGAAACAGAATAATTAGTAGTTGTTGTCTTTCATTATTCACAGTAAAATATATTATATATATTTACTGGTATTATTGACAATATTATTATTTCTCATAATTCAATTTATTTTCTATTTGGATTTTATTCACAATTGAAATTCTTTATTCAAAAATTAAAATAATAAAAACATAAAAAAAAATTGAATCAATATTTAATTCTATTTAATTTAAAAATTTTAATACCAGAAAAATATACATTTGGATGGATTCCGACAGGCCATTTCTAAGTCAACTGCAGAATAAACTTGATTTATTACAGTTTGGACTTTGAAAACTTCAACCATCGTCTTTCAAAAAAAACAAAAAAAAAGTCAATTATATCCAGAAATGCCCCCATGAATTATTTAAGAGCCAAAAAAAAAAACAATAATTAAATTATATTTATTTTAAAAGAAAATCAATGTCCAAGGCGGTCAATTCATAGCTAATTATTTTATTATTTATTTATATGATTTTGCTGAATAAATATTATAAAAAATAAAAAATATATTTAATTGAAAAATAATTTAAAAATAAAAAAAGTATCTAACTCACAAAACATTATAATAAATATGTTTCTGAACTCTCATTTATAAAATAAGAAAATCTAAAAGAAATAATATTTTATACATAAACATTTTATTATAATATATTTTTCCATTAATTATTAACCATAATACCGGCTATATACTCTTTCACATTAATTACAATAAATATTTTACGTTATTGGTTGCCTCATAATTAATATCAAATAATTTTCATTTCCTTTGTCAATCAGATGGTTCACACTAATAAAATAATAATAATTTTTTGAAGATATATTTAATATTCGGTTTATATATTATTATTTATAAATAAAAATATTTGTTAACGTTGAAATTATTTTATTTAATTTATATTTAGATTAATTAATTTTAATGAGTTGATTATTTTTATAAAATATATATATATTTATTTTGATTGTAGAATGCTTGGTTGATTAGGTGTTGGTTATATTAATGCTGAGACGGTCTTAAACAACGATGGACGTGTTATTATGAAGGCTGCTAAATACGGCACGTTGCCACTTGCCATGATTATTGTAATTTTTAATAAATATCGCATTAAATAATACTTCTTTTTTTTTTAACTTTTTCAAATAATATTTTTGCCTGTACAGCCGCCATGAGTTCCGAACCGAAGATTGATGTATAAAAAATACGAAAGAAAAATATAATAAATTTGATTTAATTTTTGAAAAATATAATTAAATTGAGTTGGTTTAATTTCGAAGAAAAATAACTATTTAAACATCAAATTAGTTAGTTGCACATATTTCTTTAGGATGGTCAAGGATAAAAGCCTTGAGAAATATGTTAAGTTCGTGTGTTCTACCATTGAAAAATATAATGTAATAATAATTGATTCTATATTAAAAAAATCTAACTAAATCATGTTGATTTCTTTTGATTTTTACAGAATTTTACTTGATTTTGATTTTTGAAATTTTAATAAGTTTAATTTTTTATTTTTACAGTTCAATTTGATAATCGAATTGATCAGTGATAAACCTAGAAATTAAAATAAAAGAGCTAAAATTGAAACTAAAATAAGGGGTTAAAATTAAAATAAAAAAAGTAAAAAGAGATTAAAATTGAAACTGAAACCAGGGAATTTATTTATTTTTTTCTAATCTTATTTTAAAAAACTAAAGCTAAAACCCATATGGCACCCTTACTTCCACCATTGGAATCAATCATTGCATACCCTATTCATAATATTTATTTTTAATTTATATAATGATATGGATAATTCTATGAAAGTATTTGAAAATTAGATATTAGATAAAAATAATATAATTTATTTTTAAAAAATACTTTGGAGGAATTTTCTCTAATATAAATTTATAGCGTCAATTTACAATTTAATAGTTTGTAAAATAATATTACTGTTTTAAAAAACGAAAAAAGAGCAACATGGGAAGCAGCAAAAACACCACTATCCGTCATATGTTTTTGACTTCAAATAAAAATATTCGATGGAACAGTCTTCGCCTATAAAAGCATATCCATTTCTGACTTCCCACAATCCTCCATTCCCTCTTCATTCCCTCCCTATCTTTCTCTCCGATCGTCAAACGGATCATTGCCGGAGCTCAATCCTTTGATCATGGCAACGGCATCATCGAATCGCAGCAACACTTTCACAACTTGCCTAATAGATGCAAGCTTTGACATGGACGACGCTCTCACTCTGCCGCCAAATCTCGGCCACCAAATCGCTGAATCAAACTCCATGGTTGATGATCTGCCAACATTAGCAAGTTCATCAGATGATGTTTGTTCGATTTGCATGGAAGCTTTTCAATCAGGTAAACAACTTCCTTGCGGTCACGCCTTTCACGCTCCTTGCATCTCTTCCTGGCTCTCCAACTGCAATTCTTGCCCTCTTTGCCGCTGCCACATTTCCACCTCCACAACAATTATACACTAATTGTATTCTTTTTATATACTTATTTTTCTCCCATAACTAACTCATTCCTGAGAGTGTTCTCCGAAAGATTAATTTCAGAGATATTTACCAGAATTAATAAATACTTTTTTTGACTTAATTACTGATATTAATCCATATAATCTTAATTAACCACTAATTCTATCATTAACAGATGTTTAAGACTGTACATATGAGTCGTAAAATAGCAAGAGGATTTACGTTTGAATACGAACTGATAGATGAGATTCGATCAATAGTCAAGAACATCGAAAGTGACCTTATTAAAGCCTAGTGATCGTTGATAAACCGGGAGACTAGTTAGAATTAAACCCAATCGATTTAATTAAATAATATGAATTTTACTAATAATTAATTCCATGAGCTTCTTTTTTTATATATAATTATTTAAAAGATATAAATAATTAAATTATATAAATCATATTAAATGAGAATGAAATTAAATTGGATAGAGTTTACTTATAAAATAAATTAGAAAAAATTATATTAATAAAATTTCCAAAATTACGATGAAAAATGACGTCATCAATGATGATATTCCGAAATAGGAGGAAGTGACGGATGTGAAAACTGCGATGGATGTTTGAAATTGATCGCCAGCTTCGTCCAAACTCCATTTCTTTTTATGGGGACCCTGAAGGTTTTCACAAAAATCAAAACTAACCTTATCTGGGGAAAAATAAAGGAGTGGAATCCAGTGGTGGGTTCCGAGGGGCGTTTAGGATGTCATCATCTGTTTTAAGGAATTTTAATTAATTTAAATGAATTTTAAAATTCAAATGATTTTAAATGATATATCTCCTTGGTACCAAAAGGTGATGCCCTCACCCCAAGGGCCCCCATCGTCCGACCCGACGAGCATCGTGAGGGAGGGTAAATCATGGTATCCAGCGGCCTCCTAGACGGGGACCCAGGTCTTGGTGCCCACAAGGAGTCCACCCAGAGGGCGTTACTCCCACACTGCGGCTGCCAAGACTCGAACCGTG
>CANYBF010579563.1:0-10347 GCA_948192965.1 Dalechampia spathulata | reverse complement strand
ATGGAATTGTATTCTGTGAGTACAGAATACACAGAATAAGCAATAGGGGTGGCGGGCCCGCTGTTACTAGGTGGGCCCCATAGCGCAGTGGGACCAAAAGATGGCATTTGCGATGCCCAGCATTGTGCCTTACGTAAGGCAACATGGAATTGTATTCTGTAAGTACAGAATACACAGAATAAGCTATTGGGGAGTGCAGGTCCCGTTTCTGTTTAGTGGGCCCCACCTATGTACTATTCATGATGAATAGTACCCGAGGCTAAAAATGCAATACTCCACATTTCAAGTGTTTTGTCCCTCGTATACGGCAGGGGAGGGTGTTCTGCATGCACAGAATACTCAGAATACGCGGTGGGTCCCGCCAGGCGCCATGGTGGGCCCCACTAGTCCTGAAATGTTCTGCGCACCAGAACACACAGAGGAAGACACAGGAGCCTATATGTACAATCAGGATCAATATCGGGAACTAAATCCTAGCCAAATTAACGAAGATCCAAAATCATATGATGGTGAAAAGTGAGGGTCAACAATAGGTTCAATTCCTTGTCTTTGAAGTAATTAACAAAATAACATAAGTTAAATATGAGACTTACATTTCAAATAATTCAATCCATACCAACACCTATATGATTCTAGTGTACAAATACAATAATAACCATCCCCTCTTGAATGTTTAAAAGTTCATTGACTTATTCCCTTGAGAACTATATAAGTCTTTTCATTTTAAGACTCTTAACTTATCAAGCATTATAGACAATAAAAAATAGACTTTACAATAGAAGCATTATATAAGCTTCAAGCTTCTCTTCTTTTTAAGTCTCCTAAATGTACTTAAACTCATTTTTATATTACAAATGTTAATATCTCATCATTAATTATTTCTTTTATCATCGCATAATTCATTCCATAAGTTTAATGTTAAATCAACCACTAAAATAAATTAAATAAAGGTCATTAATGTTACAATTACATTTCCTCCTACGAGAGATGAGTACTGGTACAAAAAGGGACCCAGTAAGAATTGAAATTGTGCACAATATTACAAAAAGGGATGAAATGTTACAAAAGAATCATAGAGAGAGTGCAAACCATGAATGCATTCTCAAATGCATACATCATCATTCGTATAAGATATCAATACATAGGTTGATGATGGTTAATGTATGATACAAATACCCATACATATATGCGTACGATGTTATTCTGATATGATAAATGATACAGGGAAAGTTACAAGAAGGCTCCAAACGGTATTTATTTTTATACTATCAATACCAAATGTTCATTATTGATTAAGTATGATGTTTATTGATGCAATATGATATCAATATAATGTCTTGTGAATATTAATTATGATTTGATGTTGGATATCATTACTGTATAAAAGTATGCCTTGTATATGTTTTTATAACACCACTAAGTTACATACTTAACATTTCTCATTTGATGAATGCAGGATCTAGGTCACTCGAAGAAAGTTCAGATTAGGTTACATCATAGTGACAATAAACAGACATTATATTGCAAAAATTTTCTATGCATCCCTTGTAGTGTAATTAATGATTTTCTTACTTAGGAGATTATTAATTGTGCTATATGAGCATAATACGCCAGGTGTACATATGATAAATGGCACTTTAAGCATAATGATTCCAACAATAACTCATATAAAATTTAAAGATTACAGTTGCCATGGTCCTAATATCACTTTACATGTTAATGTGATATTCTTATGTTTATCAAACTTATTAATCTTATCTAAATAATCACTGATTGTATTAATAATTTTATCATGAAAATATGAAATATAGTTCAATGTAGCTACAACAATGAATATGGTAATAATCATGGAAGTGGGTATGATATAACATACTTAAACTCTATAATATAATTATCATTTATGTAATCATAAATCACTAAGGTACTAATGAAATATATTTCCTACCTAAACTAATAAGCATTATATCCTATTTCAATTATTTTTTCTTTATTTTCAAATTTCTTTTATAAAGCATCATTATCATTAATTCTGACTTATTATTGTTTTGTAACAATCAATTAGCAATTATACATAAATTGAAACAACACCATAACTAGTGTTCATCTACTAGAAATAATATGTAAAATAGAGGATGTAACGTTAATCTCATAACTCTCATAACTTTTAATAACATGTAGCAAGCCAATTCTACAAACTGGTACACGCAACGGCATAGGTTAAATTCCTTGTCTTTGAAGTAATTAACAAAATAACATAAGTTAAATATGATACTTACATTTCAAATAATTCAATCCATACCAACACCTACATGATTCTAGTGTACAAATACAAAAATAACCTTCCCCTCTTAAATGTTTAAAAGTTCATTGACTTATTCCCTTGAGAGCTATATAAGTCTTTTCATTTTAAGACTCTTAACTTATCAAGCATTATAAAGAATAAAAAATAGGTTTTACGATAGAAGAATTATATAAGCTTCAAGCTTCTCTTCTTTTTAAGTCTCCTAAATGTACTTGAACTCATTTTTATATTACAAATGTTAATATCTCATCATTAATTATTTCTTTTATCATTGCATAATTACATCTTGATAGAACACTAACAAAATAAATATCTACATGTAGAATAAAGTAATTTAAAAATTAATTTTATTAATATAAATTCCTAAAAATTTGTATGCTAGTGGTTGTATCAATTAAGATTTTTGATCCAAATTCATGTACAAGGCAACTCATAATCCTTGGCAAGCATGGCTAAAATTCTTAGATTCATTATTTGATTAATCATATATATGAAAATGTGAACACTACCATCCAATTTTTCATAGTTATGACTCTCAATACTAGGAATGTTCACATTATTCTAGGGAATGATTCAGCCACTCATCCATATATACAAAAAAAGTCTAAAGAAATTAAATGCACTTTCATCAGTGCAGTTCATCAAATCCATCCATTAATTTTTTCTTATGCAACTGCTTGCCTCCATATTACATTATTATTGAATAGTTGTAATAGTCAATATACATTTATTATCATGCAAACATAGAAAATGATTTCTACTCAAATCTTGACACTTACAAAGGTAAAATCTAGCTTAAGTTTCTAGCTCCCATAGTTAAGTTAATTTTAGAAATAATTTAATGAATTATTCAATTAAGAAGTATATCATTTTTATGGATTAATTTAGTTAAAAATCTAGCCCAAGCTTGCATCATGCATACATACATTTGCACATAATTTAGTTAGAAATAGAACTAGTTCTTACATGAAATGCATGAATGCGCGTCTTTATGCATACTCACTTGACCAACATATTTCCTGAATATTTTAGGTGACAGCTGTATGAATCATAAACTATAACATGTACATTAATACATAAGAGTTTGGAGAGGAGGATTTTAAATTCATAATCTTAATACTAATTAACCTCACAATTGCTTCAATGTATATAAAAGGAATAACATATAAGTAGAAATTTTAATATTATCTTAGAATATTTAATAAATCCCTAATACATTCCTTGAAATTTGAGCATCACCAATAATGTTTATCATAACTAACCTCATACATACAACTAATCTTTAACCAATAGTTTACGTATGGGTATGTGTATGAATATGCTCGATTGTATGCAAGTTCCTATAACTTATCAGTAACTAGTATGATGTAATGCTCATGTATCAAAGAAAGTATATATAGATGTAATCCTATCTTGCTTCTAAGGCTTGATTCTAATATATTTCTAGTTCTCCTCCTTTGGTTATGTTAATAACATATTCATTTAATCAACAAAGAAACACTAAACTCCCTAATTTCCACCTAGGCGTTAAGACTAACTGAAATAAATTTCTATTTCTTTCCTCGTGTATACCCTCTTCAATTCCAATTTCAGGTAAAGAACTTGGTGGCTTCTACATATCTTATTAGTGATCAACATTAATACTAATTAAATCCACCACTTGATAGTTCCCTTAAACTCTATTAATTTATTCCAACGTGACACGTTTTATCCCATCCCTAAGTGATTTATATATATGTATATACATATATATACATATATATATATTAATATAATTAGTTAATGTTTATTATTATAAATTCATTACATTAATTCCAACAATTTACATGTATAATTTGTTAATCTTTTGATGTAATTTCATCTTGCTTACTAATTAAATTTTATGATAACTTAGATGTTCTTACACGTCTTATCCTTTAAATTATGTTCAACTCATTATAACTTTATTTACTCATATCTTGCACCCTTATTTAATTAAATAATGACTTATTTAAGTAATATTTTTCTATATTAGTTTAATTAATTAATTAATTAAAAAATAACATTAACATATATACTTAATAACATTTATCACTACCTCATCTTGTATAATTGTATACTCCTTAATTAAGTTATTATGAAATACATATAATTTAATGAAAATTATTAACTATACTAATAATAGTGTCTATATATAAATATTAATAAGTAAATAAATAAACTAATGGTCATGAAAACTCTCTCCCTCTAAAAAAATTTCATCAAAAAATTTAAACCTTACTAGTCTATGAATAACTGGGGGTAATGTTGTCATAAATCTGGTTCTCTTTCCTAGGTTGCTTTTTGACCAAAGGAATTTATTTATTTCTTAAATGTTTTATTTGTTTGGCCAAAATAGTTATTGGTTGTTCAGTATATGTTAGATAGGATTAAAGCTTGATAATTTCTCCTAGAAGTAATCATGATGGATCTAACTTGTACCTTTGTAGCATGTAAACATGAAACATGTTATGTATTCGATCCAGTTATAGTTTTAATACCAATCAATGAGCAAATATCTAACTCATTCAAATATTTCATATGGTCCAATGAATTTAGGATTCAACTTGCCCATTTAATTGAATCTCATGATCTATGTCATGGTCTAGTGGTCAAGCTGAGGCTTGCAAGATGCTCATGCTAAGGGTTGCAAGGTGCTCATGTTGAGGCATGCAGCTCCACGGGGAAAATTAAGGTCCATCAGAGATATGAAAGTGATCCACTAAGGATGATTCCATCAAGGTGCTCATGCTGAGGCTTACAATTTCATCAGGATTGATGTCCCAATTCTAACATTAGGAACCTGGTGCTCAAGCTAGAACTACAATTCCATCTAAGGAAAATTCATTGGGAGCCTGGTGCTTGGGTGAGATGATTGACGCTTGATCAGATAATCTCATTATGTGGCTTGTGACCCAACTAAAGAATAAACATTACCCATTAGGAGCCCGATGCTTGGGTGAAGTGATCAATGTTGATTGAGTAATGCTCATGATGAGGTGCTTGGGCTAGATAATCAATGCTGATAAGAATGCTCATGCTAAAGCTTGCAAGATAATTTTACTACTGGGATCCCGTTGCTTGGGCTAGATGATCAATGCTGATCAAGTCATTATTGGACCAATCGCTTTGTTATGAGGCTAAATAATGATCTGAAATATGAGTTCAAATGAGCACTACAAGGGTCTAAGAGTTAAATGCTTGATCTCACTATTGCTCCGGTATTAGGTGGTAAACTGTGGAACACAAGTGATCATCTACTTGTTTAGGGTGAACAACTACTAGTTCTATGATCAACTATTAGATCTATACCCATGCCATCAAGTAAGTATTTAATATCCTGAAATACTATATTTAGGACCCACTACTAGAATATGACACATTCTGGTCAATGGCTTGACTAAAACTGACCTTCTGCTGGATCAACTTCCTATCTATGCTAGACATGAAAAATAATTTATTAGTGAAATTGGAATTAAAATGGTATAGGGAAAATACCTGAATTTTTAAGCATTAGTCTACTGCATTCTGACTGATTTTCTAGATTTTATAAATGCTACAGGTCATGAAAATTGGACAGAATTAGGATGCAACCGACCCACCGGGACTCGGAATCGATCTCGAGCTACACTCTAACCAAGCATACAACCCGTCACACTTACTTTGGGGCTTGTTTTGGTGATGCAATTGTAGAGACATTCGCTATAGACTCCCATCAGTCCCGAGCTCCTCCCCAGAAGGTGAGTCTTCCGTGTTTTAGCTTGATGTTTTGGTTTTTCTTGAAAGTTGAGTTTAGGCTCATTTTTATCGTGTTTAAGCCACTGTTGGACTTGAATTAGGTGCTAGGCTAGTGCTAGGCTTAGGTATGTATATGACTGCCAAGACATTTCATCAAAAATTGGGTTTTTTCGAAATAGGTCTCACTATGTGCGGTGCACATAGCATTATGTGCACCTCATATAAGCTATGTGTGGTGCACATAGGGTTATGTGCTATGCACATAGTAGTGGAAAATGGGCTGAAACATGCATTTTTAGTCATTTTTCAAAGGATTATGCATCTTTTTGGTTCATAGGCATGAATAGGCTGATTTTAGGGCTGAGTGGAGGAGCTCTATATCTCTGAAATGCTATCTATATTTTATAATTCAGTCTGAAAGCTAACCTGGATTTTGTAATTTATAGAGGAAGCAAACAGTCATCGGGACTGGTGGCATCCGAGGGATTGGTGAATGGTACTCCCTACTACCTCAGGAGATACATATCAGAGTAGACCATAGCTATTTTGGTCCGTATATCTCTTGCTTTATTGATGTAAAAAAGAGATGTAATAGATTCATTATTACTGCGATGATCGAGTGGTGGATGAATTCCACTCATACCTTCCACTTGCCTGTGGGTGAGATTGCTATCACCCCAAGTATTTTTGCTGGAATCACTGGGTTGGAGTGTGCTGGGTTGTCCATTCATTTTGATGCCAGACTGACATCACCGCGTTGGGCATATGGCATAATTTTTAATGTGTTAGGTGTGTCCCTTAGTGTGAGAGGTGGACACAACACATCATATGACTGTCTCCTGGAGGTAGTGCTGGTACAGATGCTTGGTAGGACTATCTCTGTAGATCAGTACACCCGTAGCTTTCTGCTGTATATGTTGGGAAGTACTCTATTCAACGACAGTAGAAATAGCGTTCACATGTGCATATTATGGAGCCTTCATGACTTGGAGGCTATTGGATGATTCGATTAGGGCAGTGTCGGTTTGGCTCATATGATGCATGGATTGGATCTCTGTAGTAGGCAGTGCAGAGACTGCTTCATCGGCTATTGGCAAGTTGTAGACGTATGTAAAATTTTACTGATTATGATACTGTAGTGTTTGCTTGAGTCTTACTGACTGTGCATTTTAACCTTGTAGATCATGGTGTATGAGTTTGGACTACTGCCAGAACCCGAGATCCCACAGGGAGTACCGCTTGGTTTTCCCCATTTACAAGTATGGAACGTACCACATCGAAGGCTTAATTATACAATGGATGAGTTGAGAGAGTATCTCAATGACTTGACTTAGGACCAGGTAAGAAGAAACAATTTAATTAGCATTAAACTATATTGAATTTGTTTGAGAAGTACCTGAGTAGGTATCTGATCTATCATCATTGTTGGAATAAGTGTGCCCCTCTTATTAGAGCAATATGTATCCGAGGCTAGAATATTTGACTAGCTCAGCACGTAAGGATGAGCATCCTATACTGCTTTAGAGTCCCGAGGGTAGACTCTTCTATTTAGGAGAGTGTGTGATTGACTGGTAACTAGGACCAAAGAGCCATGTGGAGCTTGCTAACCCACCACATGTGATGTTCTGAACATCTTGCATCGATGCAGATCCAGAAGTGATTACTGGGTTGACTAGTATTCCCGAGTGAGAGTGTCTTTCTGAGTCACCGATGGACTACCCTACTTTTATCCAAATGAGGTTGATGGGGCCCGTGGAACTTTCTACATGTCGAGGTCAACATGACAGAGCTGGCAGGTCTGGAGTCAGACCTGATTTTTTCTAGGGCAGAGGTGGACATCGTGGTTCATCGGCCGTTGGTAGTTCTCGAGGTAGTGATGCCTCAAAAATATCTCGTGAAGCTCATAGCGCTGTGACTCCTCCAAGATCAATGTCTGATACTCTATAAGTGCCCCCAGGATATGAGCGTCCGATAGGCTTTATGGAAGGTTAGTTGATGTGGCCACAAAACCCATTGATCTACACATATGATGAGACTGGTCATCCATACGAGACATCCTTTCCAGTGCCAGTGAGGGATGAGATAGAGTTTTATCCATCAAACACCAACCATATGAGTACATGTGTTTTAAATTTGCTATGACTTTAGTGGTCTTACATACGTTTGACCTGTGCAAGTACCTAAGGATGCCATGGCTGATGCCTGGAGACTTCTGACAGGGTTGCGCCACTATCACACCTCTGAGATGTTGACTGTTCAGGTGAGTACCTATTATAAATGCGAGTGCATGGAAATACATGAATGCATGACTTATATGCCTATATGCTCATGTTTGCATATGAGTAGGCATTTGGAATAAGAGGAGCGGGACCACTATGCTCAAATGATAGAGAAGATGGGATGAGAGATCACCCGGCTGACAGTGCGTCTAGAGCGATACAACAACGAGGTTCCAGATAGTCCTAGCCTTGATGAAGACCACTCCAATGAAGATGATGCTTAGAGGAGACATGATGTCTAATTACCATATGCACGATGTCAGAGCTTTGTAGTTTTGTATTAGAATAATAAGAGAGTGCTTTACAGTATGGCATATGGGCCTAGTACACTAGGGCTATGGTGTACAGCTTTAAAAACAGCCAGAAGCTTGAACTGTGTATCTTTTGGATTTATTAGTGGAATTGAAAGTTGCTTGCTGCTATAAATATCTTATGCTTTATACTTTATTGCCAAAATATAATTTCTTTGGTCCTCAAGGTAAAAAGTAGATATACAATGATTTAATAATCACGGTCTGCTCTCCACGCTCTTTCTCACCGTTGGGGTAATGATGAGTGGAGTCGATTAAGCGAGATCGGGCTCCAGTACTTGAGGACACTTTAGCAAGTCTTAATCAATAATGCTTTTTTGCACGCTGCTATGCAATTCTGGGATTCGATAGTTCACATCTTCCGATTTGGGCATGTTGAGTTATGCTCAATGTATAAGGAGTTTGTTGCTATCCTCAGAGTCACTTGTAAGATATCGATGATGTTGATGATGCGCGCGCTAATAGGAGAAGCAAAATTGTACTCGATGAGGGCCTTTGACATCGATCTGACCATCGTGAGGTCCCTCTTAGCTACAGATGATTTTGTAGATATCACTGCTCTTTTTTAGCTATGTAGCCAAAAGTCAATAGATACACCCTCATGGCTGAGGGTAGCGGGGTTTGAATTGCTAGCACAATTATTGTTTGTCAATCTATTCGGTCATAAAGATTTATTGATTCGACCTGTGTTAGATCAGATGGTGCAGGGTTTGACCCCTTTTCATATGGTCATAGCAGAGATGATCATCGGATTGGATAGAGTGAAGAGAGGACTATCCAAGCATTTTAATAGTAGTCTGCTTCTGTTGCAGGTAATGATTCTAGGCCGCCTTTGCAGGTTTTCAACTTAGAAAAGCTGTGTTTTTACCCTAATTTTTGCATGAGTCACCTTTTGCAAGGTTTTCAGCTCATTGGGCTACTGATTTTATTTTAGACCTTAACTTTTACCTGAACTGCTTGTTGGTTTGCGTAGTTAATAAGCAGTAGAAGAAATTTAAAATTTTTATTTTAAAACAACAAACCAAAAGATGATCTTTGCATCAAAACACATAGAAAACAGTTTAGAGATTTGAAGCGATAGTTTGATAGTAGTTCTTACATTCAATGCAGATGTCCTTCGTTCTTGATCTCTATTGCATTTATGGTTGTAGCAAACCAAAAACCACCAAAATAGGCAGCCTCCAATAGTATCCACATGAAATAAGGATGTTCCAAGCAAGCAACCGATTGCTTCTATCTTCTTTCCTATGAACTAGCAAAGAACAAGAAGAAAACTTATGGAATTTGCATCTTCCTTACAATTACTCTTGTGAAGGCCAAATTCTCCTTCAGCAGAGGAGGCTAGGTTTCGGCCAAAGGAAGATCAGATGAGTGGCTTGCCCTAATTTTGGTTATAATCACATATTAATATTCCAAAATTAGGTTAAGCTGAAACCCTTTCAGCTTAAGTCAGGCCTAGGCCCGTCTGTGACTAATATGGCCTGTGACTGTCACTTGCCATATTATAGACCAACCCAATAGCCTAACTTAAAGCTTATGGACTTCTAAACATTAAATTTTAAGTCCATAAAGCATCAGATTAATTTCCATAAGTGATTTTCGACTTTTCCTAAAAGTACGAAAATGCCCTTTTAAGCTTGATTCCTCATTTGTAAGTGTGTGACCTCTTGGGTTCCTAATATGTTGGCAACATATTAAA